>BHFT01023203.1:0-118338 GCA_004320025.1 Laticauda laticaudata
CCTATTTTCATCAACGACAATAGAGTGCTCGATCCTGCTTTAGTCTCTCCCACAATCACTACACTGTCAGTTAACGTGCTGCTCATTTAGCTAAAGTGTAAACAATACAACTGAGCAATTGTTGTAGTTGGTGTATTGTTGCGAACCCCGTTCATCTGGTTTACAGACAAAATATGAAGTGTTTATTTGAATGCAGCACGCTATGTAATAGGCACCCGGTCCCACTGTACTTACGGATGCAAAAAGGCTGTAAAACATTTAAAAAGCTTGCCATCCATGTGCGAAAACGCTATGTATCCGTTGTGTACTCATTGCATACGTGTTTCATACGGCTCTAGTCCGTCGATGCATCCCGTCACTGATGATATTCAATCCGCGCAAGGAAGTTTTGAGCTGCCACAAAACTTTGTGACCGGATGAACTTTCCGCCGTGTACGATGTAAATTCGACAACTATATGAGCAACAAATGTCCACTATCAGTCTATGTTCCCGTTATCATCCGTAAACGTCCGGCTGTATCCTCTCTGGCATTCCTCAGGGCATCCTCGCAACTCACATCGCTCAGCTGAAAACGTGAAAGAGGAGGAAGAAAAGGGCTACATGACGTTCTATACATCGTAAAAGCACGGAAAATAAGAAAAGGATGCGCAGTGAATGGTTTGTATCCGATATACGTCCCACGCGAGCATCCTCTTCTTTTCCTTTAAGTGCGACGTGATGCCATGCCGCTTTCAATTGCACTATGCGGTCCGCTTCGCAATTATCCCTCGTAACCCCTTCGGAGTGTGTCATTCCCCTTCTATCCCGTTTCATCTGCTAGGCTTTCCATACATCCGTCTTAACATCCCCGCTACTCATAGCTACCCACATCTGTTCTTTTTCTGTGTCTTTTCCGTATCTGTTTGATGCAAATTTTCACCACTTTTTTGGAGCGGATGACAAAACGGATGTGAGCCACCCCCACCCCCGAAATTTTGCTCGTCCGCTGTGTCCTTTATGCATACGTTTTGTGTCCGTCGGCCAGTGGGACCGGGCCTTGACATTAATCTGGGGTTCTGCTTTAGTAATTGTGTGAGTCCAACCACATTCTTGCAATGATGAGCTGGTTAACATACATGGTGTGGAAAGAACTCTTAATCATAACGGTTTGGACAGAACTGGAACCAGGTCCTTGGTTCACATTCAACCTTAACCCTACCTCATAACCAAAAGCACAATCAGAACAGAACAGAATAACAAGAGTCGGAAGGAACCTTGTAGGTCATCTAGTCCAATCTCCTGCCCAAGCAGGAGACCATACTTGTACCATTACTGACAGATGGCAGTCCAGTCTCTTCTTGAAAGCTTCCAGTAAAGCTCCCACAACTTCCACTGGTTGATTTGTTCTCACTGTCAGAAAATTTCTCCTTATTTCTAGGTTTGAATGTCTCCTCAGTTTCCCCCATTATTCAGTTTCCCCCATTATTCCTTGTCTGGCCTTCGAGTGCTTTGGAAAATATCGTCAATCTCAAGGAGACGCCCATTTGGAAAAGAGGACAAGTGGATGCCGAGTTTTTTCTCTCAGATTAGAAAGAGTCCACGTTTCCTTAACAGTCACTCTAACTGGGAACCTTCCCCTGCTTGCATTTTCCAACGTTTACATCAAAAGTCACCGGTCGCTGAGAGTTTGACTTCACAAGACCGCCTCTCTGGCTCTTCTTGCGCCTCCCAAACGCGGCGGCAGTGAGAGCAGCCTGGTCCGCCTTCTTTGCGCGGAAAGGCCGGCCAGCCGCGTTTCCCGCCGCCTCGCTGGAATTCAGGCGGGAGAAGAGCCGAGGCGGCCGCGATGTCTGGAGCGCGGAGACGGGGCGCGGGACACTCCCTGGCGGGCTTCAGGCGGGGAGCAGGGCAGGATGAAGCCAACGCGGCCGCTATTCCCCAGGGCTTGCTTCGGGCGGCTAGAAAGAGCGGCCAGTTAAATCTATCCGGCCGGGAGTTGACCGAAGGTGAGCAGGGCCGGAGCCACCCTAAAGAGCGAAGGTAGATTTAGTTTAGGCCTCCTTAGAGAAGGACGGCCTGCCCTTTGTTCCCAAGCCGGAGGGGCGGGGATTCAGCTCCCCAGCCTGGGGAGGGGGAGAGACGAACGGGGTCTTTTTCTACCCGATCCTTCGGCTCGGCGTAGCAGGGGATTTTGCATTATTATGCATCATTCACGCCACCGGGATTTTTCCAGCCGCAGAAGAAAACCGTTTGCCTCTATTGCCTTTCTTTTCTTTTCTTGACTTGCTGTGTCCTATGTGCATTTCTAGTTGTTCCGGGAACAAAAACAAAATAAAATAAAAGCAGGTGTTGGTTAGTCAGCCTTATATTGCCCCAGCAGCATTTATATTGCATCGCAGCTGAAAAAGCTTCTTGGATGAGAAGCGAAAGGTCTCCGAAGAAAAACCAGGAAGTCCAGTTGCCTCTTGAGAAAGGCCAGTTTGGGAAACTACTGTGTTAGTGATTTCTTGGGTTTATCTTCCTGGCCTTAAAAACCAGTTTTAGAGAGCATGGTTCAGCATCTCATTCCCAGACTCCAGTTTTTCCTCTTCTCCATAAGAGGAAAATAAGTTGTGCCATAAGAGACACTGCTGTCCTACCCATGCAGACTCAGTGGGTCAATTTTAGTTGCAATCAGCATTCCCCTGAGCCAAAGGGTACCGTCTTCTGTAGTCTGGGCTGTAGGAGAATGAATATAGGCCGTCCTCAACTTAACCACAATTTTGCACCCAAAATTTCCATTGCTAAGTAAGATAATTATTACATGAGTTTTGTACCATTTTACAACCTTTCTTGCCACAGTGGTGACATGAATCACTGCAATTCCTAATTTAGTAACAGGGTTGTTAAGTCGATCTGGCTCCCCCTTTGCTTCAAAAGGTTGCAAAAAGTGATCATGTTGATCCCAAGACGCTGCTGTGGCCATAAATACATGCCAGTTGCCAAGCTTCTGAATTTTGATAATGTGACCATGGAGATGCTGCGAAGGTCATAAGTGTGAAAACCGATCGCAAGTCACTTTTTTCATTTGCCACTATAACTTTGGTCATTAAACAAATGATTGTAAGTTGAGGATTACCTGTATGGAAACTTAGATTCTACAGCCTGCATTATGCCTAACCTGTTGGTGTTTTGCGTAGCACTAATCAGATATTCTACAGACACGTATCTAATATTTTTCCCCTGAAACTATTTTTAATGTATATTCAGTGACCTTTGGAAAGGGTGGTAGACTATCATTGTCTATGTGGAAGATCAATTTAAATGGGAAAAGGTACCATTTTTTTGCAGCCAAGGCTTTCATGTTGGCACTATTGACAGTGGTGGCACCAATTCACCTACTCAAGTGTCATTTTGCACACTCCATGGGATACTTCCAGATATTGCCAGCCACAATCTCTTGTTGCCGACACTGCCTTTCTCTTGCATGACATTGATAGGGATATTTGGGAACCGGGATGACATTCACAAGAGTCGTGACAGTTCTTATTTTAATAAGCATGACCAATAAATGATAATTTGATCACTTAATCTGTGTGCAAAAATAGGTGACCTGAGAAGTTGATGAAGGAGGTGGGTGGGACTCTAGATGTGCCATATGAGTGTACATTTCCTCTGCCCCATTGATTTTGTGAACTGGACTACCTTGTTTCAGTTCTTCTGGAAGACTTGTGGACCCATGTTTAGAAATAGCCTAAGTGGAAAGTTGTCACTGAAGACTAAACCGTCACTTAGACAAGTTGAAAGATGGCTAAAGCCTGCAATCCAGGCACCCAACCTCATTGTAAACTGGACACAAAACAATTAGTGTTTGATTTTCCTGCTGAATATGAGACTAACTGGGAGAGAAAAATAGTCAGTAGAATCACAGATTGCTTGCCTTTCAACCGTGCTATGGCAAAGCTGTAAAGGACAGGACTAGTCATTACCTTTGTTAGTGAGGCAAACTTGACCTTAATTGTTAGAGGGTGTAAAATAGACCAGCCTGCTGTTTGCAATCTGCAAATACTTAATTATTTTGTGATTTGTGGACTTCTGAATAAAATGAGACACTACATCTTTTAAAATTTTAGAAAATGTGTAATTCTTCTCAAAAATAACAACTCTATTCAAAATCCAAAATCCAATTTATTCCAAAATCAGTATTAGCTTTAGAACAGGGGTGGGGAACCATAACTCTTTTGTGACTTGTGGACTTCACCTTTCAGAATTCCTGAGTCAGCCAGAATTCTGGGAGTTGAAGGCCGCAAGTCATAAAAGGGCCATGGTTTCCCACCTTTGCTTTACAACGGATGTCAAACTCAAGTCCCGGGGACCGGATCTGGCCTGTGGGATGCTTAGATCTGGCGCATGAGGCCGCCCTGGAAATAATAAAGGATTGGCCCATGGTGCCTCTGCCAGCAAAAATGGAGGTCCTTCTGAGCTCCTTTTTCACTGGCAGAGGGTTATAGGAGGCCATTGCAGCCGAAAATGGAGCTCGGGAGCCTGTTCACTGCAAAGTGCTCAGACCATCACAGGCACCCCTGATACGAGTGACATCAAGCTTGTCATGCTCACTTGGCAGTGCACCACCCCCGCCCCCCTGATGCGGTCCTCAATGAAATCAATGTTGACACCTCTGCTTTAGAAGAATAACAATAATAGAAGATGAATGATTTTTTAAAATGATTTTTTCATATGGACATACTCTATTTTTGTATGCAGTACCTCTACATATATGGCGAATAAATTTGGATACTCCAGAAGAGGCCCACCAAAACCTCTCTTTTACTGGTGCTGATCGCTGGTGGGAGCAAACTGACCTTAACAAACTGATTTTATCTTCTAACAAACTGCAGTGTCTTTCTGATGATATCAAACTTTTACCTGCCCTCACTGTGCTTGATGTGAGTAAAATAAATGAATGATGGTTACTTTTATGTTACTAATTGTGCATTGATCACTTTTTGTGGAAAACATCTTCTGGTCTGCAAACCTAGTTTTGTTGAATGATGTATTTTTGAGGAACATATAAAGATCTCTCTGTTGATTCTTTTTCCTCTACCTCTGTCTGTTGCACATATACACACATTCCTGTAGAATTAAGAATTGAGAGCTTCTTTGAACTAGTAACCCTAGTTCAAACTCTTGTCCAATTTGTTACCTGATCTTAAATCACTTATTTCATTCACAGAATGTTGTGAAGTTAGAATGAATGATGGCCTTCTGACTGAAAAATACTTAGCCTGTTGTCCTTGTGTAATACAGTTGTCTTTTTTCCTCATAATTCTGAACATTGAAGAACTTTTGATATCTGAAATAAAAAATGTTCCTGTATTTTAAAACTATTAAAATATAAGTTGAGGAATTCTTGGAAAAGGCTTTGCCTCATATTTCCATTGCTGGTTCTTTAGAAATCTGAATATATACCAAACAATTTAGCAAGAACCTTATTGTAATAACCTTAAGCCAAAACATGCAAACCATCCATATGAAAACTCTCCTCAGTGTAAAGATGGCTTTTCTTCCTTGTCTTTCACTCTTCTTCCTCCTTCCCATAATTTGTCATCATTTTCATCATTTGATAAAATGACAAAAATAAGAAGCACAAACTTCTGTAGTGTAGAAAGTGTAGTTTGCAATGGATATAAATTAGTGTAGTTTGCAATGGATATAATAATTTTAATTTTAAAAGTCTACTTTTTTGTACATTTGAGCATTTAATATATTTCAGCAAAAAAGAAGTTCTGACAATTTCTTATTACTTTTAGGTGCATGATAATCAACTCACGTCTCTTCCTTCTGCTATAGGATCACTAGAAAATCTTCAGAAACTTAATGTGAGGTAAAAATATTCTATAAATGAAATATTCATGAAATAGAATCTTCTGAAATATAGTTCTTAATAACTACCGGTACGTTCAAAAGTATTTGCAAGCCTTGGTGTTTTTTCTATGAACAGGATGTTTTAAATTGTAAAGGGGCATTTACGAAGTAAAATGAGTTAGGATTATTTTGTATCAAAAAAATTAATTTTTCAGTTCAGACTGGTCATATGTTTTGTTCTGCATTAAGCAAATCTTTAAGCTCAAATCTTAAACCTCAGCTTCTGGTGATCACAAGAACATGTTTTCTTGGAATAAGAAAGAAGTGTCTTTTTTACCATTCCAGTTTAGTCACAGTCTCAGAATTTCCTGATACTTTCCCATTCTAATACTAACCTGACTAGCCAACTAATATTAGCATCAAGGATACTTGATGTGACCATATCCTATATATACAGTATCTCTTCTCCTTTTCTTGTACCATCTATTCCAGCATGGTAAGGAATGTTGACTGACAGGTAAGAGAGAAGAGAGCCCTTTCTGGCAACACCTGACCTCTGGAATGCCATCCCTCCAGAGATCTGCTTGGCCCCCATCCCTGTTGACCTTCCATAAGGTCCTGGAAATACGTCTTTAAGCTTGGAACTTGAAATGTGGGATAGAGGCTATCACTTGGCTGCGTTGAGTGATGGTGTGGCTTTTTTTGGCTGCTATGTTTTTTATATTTATATGTATATTTTATTATTTTAATATTGTAAGCCACCTAGCGTATTGTGTAAGATTGGCAACTATATAAATCCAATAAGAAAGTAGCATAGTTTTCACCTGGAAGCTAAAACAGGCCTTTGGTAGCTGGTAGAAATTAGATTAGAGGGAAAAAAATCAAAGTGCACCCTTTACTTAAGAACTGAAGTGTGTGATAACAGCAGTATACATGCTCTTAAACTGCTCAGTTTTTGAAATCTTGAATATTTGTCATTGTTAAGAAATTATTATGTAAGTACTTGCAGGCTTTGACATTTTGCTTTCATTAAGAATTTGATTTGAAAAAATTAATAAATCCTGGATGTAAAGAATATTATTACTTCTGTTAATATAATTCCTGAATTGTAAGCCACCAACTAGTTCTAGGATTGCATGGTTTTTTTCTTCTTAACCTACTAGAAAAAAATAATTACACAATAGGAAGATTAGTTAAGGCAACAGTAGTTCAAATAAGCAAAGGTAATTCATAGTGTAGTTATTTATTAAACTGAATAGCAAATTAATTGTATATTAATGCAGCCCTTCACAATTCCTATTTTATTAATAGTCATAATAAACTGCAAAAGATACCAGAAGAGCTTACTCAGCTAAAACACTTGAGGAGCCTGCTTCTGCAGCACAACGAATTGTATCACTTGCCTGATGAATTCAGACAACTTGTAAGTTTGGAAGAGTTGGTAAGTAGAAGTTGATGGTTTCTGACTTTCTCTTTTGGTTGTAGTTGCTACTGTTTTAATTTACCCATAGACTAAGTACAGTACATTTCTAGGACTTGAAGTAGATGACCCACAAGTGCAGGTAGTCCTCAACTGACAGTTCATTTTGTAACTGTTCAAAATTACACTGGCATTGAAAAAAGTGCCTTATGACTGCTTTTCACACTAATGACAATTGCAGCATCACATGATCAATTTAGATGCTTGGCAACCGATTCATATTTATTACGGTTGCAGTGTTGCGGAGTCAACTTTTGCAACCTTTTGACAAGCAAAGTCACTGGGAAAGCCAGATTCATTTAACAACCATGTTACTAACTTAACAACTGCAGTGATTCATTTAATAACTCTGGCAAGCAAGGTTGTAACATTGGGCAAAATTCACTTAACTCTCACTTAGCAACACAAATTGTTATTGTAAATTGAGACTACCTGTAAAGGGGGAAAAAAAAGCAGTCAGTTCCCACAATTTCCCTAAGAACGAGACCCTGCAAGAAAGCATCTGTGCAAGAAAAAGCAGTGGAAGTTTTAAAAAGAGGAGTCAAAAATCCCCATCCTGTTTCTCTCAGGCTTCATACAAGTTTATATTATTGTTATTGGTTGCACAATCAGCTAGATGTTTAGGCTGGATTTGGCCCTTGGCATTTTTATCAATCTATCAAAACCTTCCCAAAGATCCAGCATCGGCATATATTGTTTCATCATGTTCAAGGTATTGTAATAAATGTAAGCTCTTCCAAATAAGGCTGCCTTTTGTAATTGGCTGGTGCTGGTTTGTCAATTCTTATTATTATGGTTTGTCACACAACCAGCCAGATGTTTAGACTGGATTAGCATTTTTATTCACTTCTCCAAGGACCTGGGATAGCAGATGTTCTTGTTTAATGGCATTAAGGATATTGTTATAGAATGTAAACTTATTATGATCCATTGGCTCTTGGTCATTATAAATTGAAGAATTATAATGTAGCTATACAACATTATTGGAGAATTTGTGTGACATAAAATGAATAAAGGACACATTAAATTTCCATCTTTGTCTTGAGAACAGAGAAGGAATCTGACGTTAGTGGAAGAGGTTCAACATCAAATCTCTCTTCAGTGATGATATTCAAATGATGTACCTTTCTAGCATCGAGTTTCAGACAGATACAGTATCTCGGAGAAGGTTTGCATACATATTCTTCAGTCATGCTCTTTAAACATAGAAATGGTAAAAATGATCTCTCAAGCTGGAAATGAAATGAAAGGAATCAATTTGCTTCTGTGTGGCTCATGAATCTAATAGGTAGGATAGGCCAAAGTTTTGATGTCAGAACTCAAAATGGAAGGTAGAATTGTGCTAACCAATTTGTTTTCAGCTAACCCAGATCTGCATTTCTTAAACAGATTATAAATTACAACTTATGTTTTCTCACATAGCTAAGATTAAAAATAAGTAAAATATGATTTTCTTTCCTCTCTTTCTTTAGGATATCTCTAATAATCATATCTCTGGTATCCCTACAAGTTTTGCTTTCCTTATAAACTTGGTGCGTCTCAATTTAGGTTCTAATCAATTAAGGGACCTACCAAAAGAAATCAGTGCAATGAAAAGTAAGGGCCTATTGAGTTATATTTAATTATTGCTTTATTTTTATTATCTAATTTTCCAGTTTCTAAAAGAGGTTTTCTAAAATATTGTCAGCAGCTTTTTTTTCCTTTTAAAGAATTTTGTTTTAATGTAAATGAAAAGAGAGCATGCTGAATCCCAACAGTATTTCTATAACCTTGCATTTAGCACTGTTACTGAAGAAGCCATATTGGTAACATGCCATACATACATTTGAGACTTTCTTCTTATTGATCTTTCTTAAATTAAAGATTTATTTGGTTTCTGGAGGTAGCATATTGAAAACCTGTATGGTTATAATCTTTAATAAATCATCATGATTATTTTGGTATAGATGATGCAAGTTTTTCTCTATTTGCTCTCTTCTAGATTTAAGACAGCTGGATTGCACTAAGAATTTCCTGGAAAATATACCTCCTGAACTGGGCAATATGGTTTCATTAGAACAACTCTATCTAAGGAGAAATAAGTTGTGCTACTTGCCAGATTTTCATTCATGTACATATTTAAAGGTAGGATTTGTTTTCTTTCAAAGTTTTGGCCTATTAACACATAGTGGAGATTTGAATTGAATCCAGCAGTTTTTATCAAAATGAAAATATCTGTGTCACAATGTCACTGCAGCAGTTCCAACTTTTATATACCCACATGCACTATTGAGATAAGCATTTTGTCATTTGCCTTCTTCATAGATATCCATAGCAAATAGTTATATATAATGGTAAAATGGAGCTAAGCTTAATTAATATAGCTATCGATTGAAGTGGCATTTTAATTAATTTTTTCTTTAAGAACAATAATGAACAATATTCATTAGAAGTTGTCTCTATATAATGCACATAATGTTTTCAGATACCGTGTTTTAAAGAAATGAGGAATGGATTTATATTGTATAATGTATGAATACATGGCTGGTCCGATTGCAATGGTGCTTATAATTAATTGATCACATTTACAAGTTGTAACTGCAACCTACTTGCAGAATATGGGTAGATTTTTTAAAAAAATGAGATTATGAGATTGTTATTATACCAGTATTTGTGGAAGAACAGGTGTGATTTAGTTCACAATAATCTATGTGTCTTTAATGCTTGAAATATTACAATCCAATATCACACATTTAAGGAACTCTGGATTAAAATATTGTTTATTATTGCTTTTAAACTTACACAAGTACAAAAATGTATTGACATATTCTCCTTTTTAGACAACTTTATTTTAATAGATGTAAGAACAATGTTATTTTTTTTTCTAGGAATTGCATATTGGTGAAAATCAGATTGAAGTATTAAGAGCTGAACAATTGAAGTATCTGAATTCCTTGTGTGTGTTGGAACTAAGAGATAATAAGTTGAAATCATTGCCTGATGAAATCACTCTGTTACAGGGATTAGAACGGCTAGACTTATCCAACAATGATATTAGCAAGTAGGAAGCATATTTATTATTTTACTTGTGAAAGCAGCAACATGTTAATTTATTTCAAAACCACATTTTTGCCTTTGGAAAGTGTGTTATTCATGAAATTGTAAAAATAAGAGCCTTTTCTAATAATGAGGTTAAAAATAATGAATGGTGAAACTAATTATATTGCATTTACTTGTTTTGATGGATACAATCTCTGAAATAACCACTTCATGTTATCAGTCTTCCCTGTAAACTAGGAAACCTTTCTCAGTTGAAATTTTTAGCTCTGGAAGGAAATCCTTTAAGAGCAATCCGAAGGGATATTCTACAAGTAAGTATACATACCATGTTACTTATTTTGGATCCTTGACAATTGTAAGATAAACTACTTATGCTTTTAATTCTTTTGTTTTAGAAAGGAACACAAGAAATCCTGAAATACCTTAGAAGCAAAATACAAGGTAAATAATTTATTTAAAAGTCAAAAATTATAATTAAGTGAGACTTTGGAATATCTGTTTCTCATTTGTTGGGAAATGTTTTAGTAATTTTAACAGAAATGTGTATTTTTTATTTTGGAATATATAAGTGCCAAGTAAACATGCAGCCTTCCTGGATAATGGAGTAAAATGTTGTGAATATTACAGATCACTTATTTATTGAAATATCCTTTTACTTGTGGAACTGAGTCAGTAGTTTTAAAGATTTTTCAAAGAACAATTCCAAATATTTTCCAGGGATGCTATATTTAGAACAGACCTAAATTTGGAGTGGGGAGAAATTAAGCCCCTTGTGTGACAATTACTTTTGGTGGTGGACAATCTCAAAAGTGAGAACAAGTGTATTTACTCTACACTTGGTTCTGTCTACAACTATTCAATGCTAGGAATCTTCCAGTCCATTTAATTGAACAAGTTTGATTTTTTTTTTTTTTGGAATGTATGCATCCAAAGTGAAAAATATTTAAGGTTGAATATTTTAATCTTTTATGTTAAATACAGACTAAGCTTACTGGTAAAATTTGAAATCTTAATTGATTTTACGTGTCAGATTTTATGTGAACCTACTTTTTTTTGCAGATGATGAAATAATTAACCCAAATGGAGAATTTCCCATGACAGCAATGACTTTGCCAAGTCAATCCAAAATTAATATGCATGCTATTACTGTGCTGAAGACATTAGATTATAGGTAGGAATATTTTTAATTTTATAAGAACCAGATTTTTCTATAACTCCTTTCCTCTGGAATGTCTTTTACCTAAAACTGAATAAATCAACCTCTTTGCTGAAAACTTGAAATCCTTTAAAACAGGTTTCGATATATATAACTATGGCCTTGTACAAATACATATGCAACATTTGTTAATTATTTAAATTTTTAGTTTAATATTTGTATTGTGTTAGTTTTTTTTAGCTATGAACCACCTTAAGAAAATGTTAGAAGTATAAAAACACAATAAAAATAAATTTATTAAAGTATTCAGTGCATGGGTGTGTACCCAAATCTTCTTGAACTATAATACTGTTTGAATTTGTTTAGAACTATCTATGAATCCAACCATTTTGGTTTATAGAATATAACCCCTGGAATCAATCATTATGACTTAATTTAAAAAAACATGATTTTCAAAAATTGTGTCTTGAGATGAATGTTTGAGCCCAATCAATAGCTCCTAAGAAGTCTCTTGTATCAGGAAATTTCTTATTTATACTTGAATGAAAGAAATATGACAATTCATCTTTGTTACATGAATTGTGTTTTATTTAAATCATTGATATTGAAGTCAAGTGCTTTGTCAAGCAGGTATCATTGCAAAGACTAGCTAAATCAGCCCAATGTTAGTTATGATATAACTATCCTGTCTTGTAGTTTCGTAGGTTAGTACAGTAAAACTTATTTTAATTTGTCCAATTATGGGTGTAGATTTAGAGTCTGTTATTGAAGAAAATTGATTTGGAAAATGTAGAGATTTATATTATTTGTGTACAGGGTTATGAAGTTGCTGCAAATTAGATAAATCAAAACATAAAATTGGTCTGTTGTATGCAAGGTTTATTCTAGTTGGTCTGGCACAACAGAAGATATAAGGGTTAAAAAAAGAATGATTTTATCATTAATGTATGACATGTTGAACTTTTAATGTGTTTTTACAACATTCCAATGAAACAATGTGTAGAGCAAACAAGACTGATCATCTTTATCCTTTCAAACAAGATAACTTTTTAAAATGCTGTATAGTGAGAAACAGGCCGTTATAATACCGGATGAAGTTCTGAATGCGGTTGGAGACAATCCAGTCAGTAATGTAAACTTCAGCAAGAATAATCTGACTGAAATTCCAGCAAGGTACTACGTTTTTATACTTTTTAACATTGCTCTTATTGTAAACAAAATTTACAGGTAGCTCTCGCTTAATGACCCTAATTGGGACCGGAATTTCCATCACTAAGCGATGCAATTGTTAGGCAAAATATTGCATGACCACATATCTACACCTCTCAGCGATGGAAGTTCTATAATCCCGGTTGTGATTGTTAAGCAAGAACCATGTCATCATAAAGCAAGAACCTCATGCTTCTACCCTATTCTGCAGTGCTCACCCTTACTACAACTCGGAAGAGTTCTGCCTGTCTCCCCCCTGCCATCTCTGCCCTTTTGGCCGACTCACACTATGCACCCTGCATTCTGCCCTGTATTTTGCCAAACATGCCACTCTATGTTTCCCTGGTCCTGTTGCCCTGCTCTCCACTGCCCCTGCCTTATCCACTACTCTGCACGACACTCTGTAGCTCTATTTTCTTGTACTATGCTGTCCCTGCCACCCTATGCTACATCCTCACCTCTGTACTTCATCCCTGCTGCTTACCGTATCCTACACTCCCATTGCCCCAACACCCTCCGGTTTGCCACCTGTCTGCTCTCACTGCTTTGTGCTCTACCTTGTACCCCATTACCTTGCATTTAATCACACTTAATATTATAAGTGTCTGGTTTCTGTAGCTTTCCGTCTCACTTTGGGATGAAATAGAGGCTTTCAGATTTTTATTTTTTTCTAGTGTTTCTTAACAATTGCCCATGTCCTTTTCTCAAATAGTGTTTGTTTTACTTTGGATTACATTTTAACTGTGAAATATAGGTTGGTTAAAAATAATCCACAAAAGTTTAATTATTATCAATAAGTTTGATAATAATTATCAATATTTTTTAAAACAGCTCCAAATAATTAAGATCCTAACGACTTCAATTAAATTGCTTGCTTGCCTATT
Organism: Laticauda laticaudata; assembly: GCA_004320025.1. Taxonomy (NCBI): domain Eukaryota; kingdom Metazoa; phylum Chordata; class Lepidosauria; order Squamata; family Elapidae; genus Laticauda; species Laticauda laticaudata. The sequence continues at coordinate 13,593 of BHFT01023203.1, forward strand.
TATTTATTTACTTATTTGTTTGTTTGTTTGTTTGTTTGTTTATTTATTTATTTATACATACCATTCTCCAGGATTGTGGAACTAAAAGAATCTGTGAGTGATATTAATTTGAGTTTCAATAAGCTGTCTTCTGTTTCACTGGAGCTATGTATGCTTCACAGACTGACACATTTGGAACTCAGGTAAGCAATTCCTGAAAAATTTAAAAGCTGCATTTAAATTATACCTGTCAGGTTTTGTTTTCTCCCCAAATGCACAAAATATTGAAAGGTTATCTAAGAACACAATTTAGAAGTGTCAAGAGTAGGATAAAACCAATTCAGAAGAGTCTCAAAGGATCCTGAAAATACAGTGGAACCTTGGGTCGCGAACATTTCTGTTCGTGACCAAATTGGGTGACAACCAGAATTTTTGCTTCTCTTTTGCTTTTGGTTGTGAACAGATGTTTGGGTGGTGACCAAGCAAACCCGAAAATGCCATGGCTATTTTCCCTGCCGTGGTGATTTCCCCTTTGGCGCCATTTTTTTTTGGTCCACACATGCTCAGACAGTCATGCTTCCAGTCACGACCAAATTGGGTTTTAGTCCTAGAACAGATTACGGCCGCGACCCAAGGTTCCACTGTAAACCTTTGTCTCAAAATCACCAGTATTATCAGGTAGGAATCTTTCAAAGGCTCAGTTTCAGTGAGATTACAGAATTGTGGTTTTGTGATCCCCAATAAAGTACCTTGGTTGCCTGAAAGTTATTATAAATGGAAACCCCTTTCAGACACTCCCTCTTAATATGGGGACATGACTTATTTTATTCTTATGAATCTGACTAATGTTGACTCAGGTATGGTTGAAGTCCAAAATTATATAATATTGCAGTATGTAAGGTTTGTGATTAGGAGTGGGGAATTAGGTCTAGTTTACCTTCAAGCCATGGAATCTTACTGGTTGATTTGGGGCCAGCTGCACTCTCTTCTACTATATAGGTTTGTTAAAGGGTAAAGATATAAGCTTTGTATGATGCTTAGATACAAGTACATGCCAAATAAACATACTAATGCTGATGGCAATAATTTCCTTAAAATCAAGAGGAGAAATTAGGCCATAGTTTGCATTATTTGAGGCCCACTTATTTATATCTATTCCCATGATCATGTAGAGTAGATACAAATAGAAAGGAGCCTTTTGAAATTAGCCAGTGTTTCTTAATCCTGGCAACTTGATATTGTATGGATTTTAACTTCCAGAAATTTGCTAGTTGGAAAATTCTGGGAGTTGATGTTCCCGAATCTTCAAGTTGCCATCGTTGAGAAAAACTGAGTTGTTTTGAGAAAAGCAGTTCTCCTATTGTTTGACCCCAGAACTACCTTCCTTTCAAACTTGAGTATATTTATTTGTTTGATGGGAAACATAATTTTATGTATGTTTTATATTACATAATTCAATTTAAATATTCACATACAATAAAAAGGGATTGCTTTTCTGTTTGACAATTTAGAAATAACATTTTGACATCTCTGCCAGATGAAATGGAAGCATTGACAAAACTACGGATAATAAATATTGCCTTTAACAGGTAAGAGCTCTTACAGTCTCTTCATGTGGTATTATGTGGCTCTGATATTTGTATTTTGGAGAGCATTGTGCATGTATGTCACTCAACAAGTCTGATGTACAAATAGAGTCAACACAGGAAACTTTAGGGAGATTTCATATTTAAAAAGCCATCTTCTGACAGTGGAAATGCCTGTCCTTGGATGTCAGAATGTTCCCTTCTGTGCTATTCTGCAATAATTTAATATTACTTCACATAGAAATTGATTGGCTTGGGACATTTATAGAATATAAATTATAGAATAATTAGCATGCAATTTGTTTGTCATTCAAGGGTGAATTATACATAAAAACATTAGTTAAAGTAACATCTTCTCCCACAAGCATTTCTATGTAAAAATTACCCATTGGTAATAAATAAATAAAGGCCAATAAATAAATAAATAAAATAAAATAAATACAAGCAGTCTTAATTGGTTTTTCAGGACACAAAATTATTTTTTAAAAGATTTTTATCACCTGAAATCACAGCTGGAGTTTTACCATTAAAAATAATTATTTGTATTTTATTCTACATAATTAAGGTTTTTATAAATTGCATGTGTTTAGAGTTTATAGTAATGTCATCATTCAACATGTTTTTGAAACTATTTGAAATAATAGTTTGTCACGTTTACTCTCTGGCGTGATCACAAGAATTTAAGAGCATTTTGTTGGTTCTGTTTCCATGGATTTTTTCCCCTTCAGTATAATCAAATTATTTCATTTATTAATGAAATGTGTATTAATTTTTATAGATTTAAAATATTTCCATATGTCCTCTATCGCATCGTGACTCTTGAAGCCATCCTTCTTGGAAATAATCAGATTGGATCCCTAGATCCTCAACAGTTAAAGAAGATGGAAAAACTCAGTACTCTAGATCTTCAAAACAATGATCTCCTACAGATTCCACCAGAACTTGGGAATTGTGACAATCTCAGGTGACCACATGAGCTTTGAGTGTTTCTAAACATCATATTTATTTTACCAAAATACTGTGCGGAAGCATTGCAAACATTTATTGGAGCTTTCGTAAGGGGGTTACTGCTATATTGATGTCTGTTGAACTGATTTGCTTTTATTTTTTGAAAGATGTATTATATAGTGATTTGTGGATATGGAGCATCAAAGAATATTTTGTTCCTTAGGAGAGTTTACATCATTTTCAGTTAGGAGCACTTCGCCATGTGCTCCAATTTGTACTTACTAATTTGTTCAAATAAGTTCAATTGTCAGCTGTCAGTCTGAGCAGCTGAGCAGAGTTAAAAATACAATAAACAATAAAAATGACATAAAAACAAGAACCCTACTAAAATACATTGAAACAATAAAAAGCTATTAAAAATCATAAAAAAACATAATCTACAGGAGAGTGAAAACAATCTCACTCAACAGCATAGCTATTTTGCCAGCTCCACGTCACTCCTGCCTGTTCCCCAGGCAACATGGCCTTCTGCTGGACCTAATTAGGAAAGTAGATAAAACGGGGGGGGGGGGGGGGGNGGGGGGGGTGTCAAATAAATTGGCCCCATGCCACATAAGGGCTTTAGAGGATGATATGAGCAACTTGAACTGAACCAGGATGCAGACTGCCAACTAATGCAGCTCACAGAGCAGAAGTGTAATGTGTACTGATCTAAGTGTACATATAACTACCCACACCACATTTTGTGGCTGAAGCTTATGGATTGTCTTCAAGAGCAACCCCATATTGAGAGGATTAGAGCAATCCATGTGAAAGTGACCAGGACATGAATGACCGAGAGTAGAGCATTCTGATCCAGTAGATTTATGCCCTATCAAGCTCAGTAGATTCTTGAATATCATATATACTGCATTCAATTTAATAAAATCCTCAGAATCAATTTATCAGAAAGATCAGGTCTAAATAAATCGAATTCTTCTTTCTACTGTGGGGAGTGAAGGGGACAGTGCACACTCAGTCGTCTGACGTTTCCAAATCTTGACCATGCAATTAATTACCTAAAGTAAAGCAGATCAGCTTTAAATTAAATAAACTGATAATTATTTCTCAGAATTCTAATAAGCCCTAAGGAAGGCTTAACTTATGCTTTCAATGTGTAGATCTTGTTTCAAGAATTTAGAATGGATTAGGGCTTCTTTAATGTAGTAGGTTTCTCTTGCAAGTTGCATCTAGAAGCAAAGCTTGTAAGAAAATCCAATCAAAATATGAAACTGATTTCAGCTCTGCCTTGAGATAGAAAGTAGACTTGAAAGAGAGATTCTGTGAGGACATTATTTCAAGGGTGAGCTTGTAGAAGAGAAATAGACATTTTAATAAGTGGCAGAAGTATTACTGGAAGGTAAATAGATTATGTATACACTATTGCTGTTGAATGTTTGTTTAATCTAGCAAAATCCTCATGCGAATGGAAGCATTTTGAAGATGTTGATTCAGCTTTCTGCAGTTTGAATGAGAGGAGTCTCCATGGATTTCCTCACTCCCTCTGAATGTTTCTGTATTCTTATAGACTCTGCACCTGAATGAACAGCAGTTCTAATTGGTTTCTATCTTTCTCTTAGAGTACTTTTACTGGAAGGTAACCCTTTCCGAACTCCCCGTGCAGCTATTCTGGCTAAGGGAACAGCTGCTGTGCTTGAGTATCTGAGAAGCAGGATTCCTACTGTTGCTGCTGATATGAATTAAAAAGTGTGCAACATTTTACTTCCTGAAGAACGAAGATCATGGTGTTTGTTGTTGGGAAACATACCTTGAAAATGCGTATGCTAGGATGTTGCTTTTAGGGTTCTCAAAGGATTTTAGCCTACCAGCAGGCAACTCAGGCTGTTCTTGGGGCTATACATGTATGGCATATATTTGGGTGAGTGATATATGACTCTACCCAGCAAAAACAAATAGTTGCTTATGGTCTTCTCTCCTTTCAACATATATATATCTGGTATGGCCATGTTTTAGTTTTATATTTGATATTTCTCAGTTGTTTAGAATTCTGTTTATATGTTTTCAGCACCCACAAAATGTGTTTGCCATTCATGTATACAATGTTAAGGCTTTGGTCTGAAGGCTGTTATAGAAGAAGTATAAACTAAATATTTGGTTGCTATTGGTGTTTTAGTACATGAATGTAATATGTATTTTAAAATCAGATTAAGTTTCAAAAGTAGCATTTATACACATTTTCAAATGCAAAAAAACATACAAAACATTACAATACAGACTATCACAAATATTAGGAAATAGTACCTTAATCCAACTTTAATCCAGTTCACAACTTTGGGGCTGATAGGGTCTCATGGTTTTTCTGGATTTCACAGGCATCATTGCAAATATTAGTTTTGTAGGAAGCAAACTGGTAAGGTTCTGTTTTGTTCTATTAATTCTTTCATTTCTCCCCCATGCATATCACATTGTGAATACTCTCTTCAAATGTTTTCCTTCTATTCTGTCCTCTTGTATGTTTGCTTCTTAATTGGAAAGATAAACATACTTATTTCATTGTGGTATCGTACTTGGCTTGCTTTCAGATTATTTTATTCTGATAAAAAATCCCTGTTTGAGTGAGGATTCCTGCCAAATTCCAGTCCTGAAGTATTAAGTAAATAGTGTTTCTTGATGAATTGTTCTGTTGAATCACCAATGTTAAGACTGAGGTTTAAATTCCTTGTATAATGCTATACTGTCTGTTCAGCAATATATGGAATTATTTGTTGGATGCTGACAAGTGCTGAGGGTGCAAAAGCTGCAATCCTAATTGAATACAAGCTTAAAAGACAGCTGATTGTAACTCAGACATGGGCAACTGTGGCCCCTTTACAACTTGCAGATTTAGATTCCCAGAATTCCTGAGCCAGGAATGGCTGCTGGCTCAGGAATTCTGGGAAATGAAATCCACAGGTCATAAAGGGGCCACAGTTGGCCACCCTGGTCTAGCTTCCACCCATACAACATCACCTCTGCCTACCCCAATCGGCTGTTCCAGTAAGGGGTGTTTTTTCCAGAATGTTGATATTAGATGCTGGCCAGTGATACACTAAATGAAGGACTATTTTAAAGACAGGAAATGTGCCGATTAGAGATAAACAGGGTGCTATAGCATCTTCTAGATGTTTGCTTTTGTCTACATCATAAAATGTTTTGGGTTTTCTAAATATTCTTACAGATCAAAGAATTGCTTCTGGACATTAGTTGTAATCTCCAACAAGTATGCTTAAGTGCTCCTGTGTGAAGCTGTAGACACTGACTTTTTCAGCAGCTGGGAAGTTAAGGATAGCGTAAAGGCTACACTAGTGCATTAAAATGTGTGTGTGTGTGTGTGTGTTAGAGAAAGAGAGAGAGAGAGGAGGAGAGAGATTCCACATATACCCAGCTCTGCCAGATGCTTTCCACCCTGTATGAGCTTTAGCTACAGCAGAATCATCAACATTCACAATTCAAAAACCCCAGGAGACCAAATGTTTTGTCTATGATGGCAACTGCTGGGAAAGTAACCTTTAAAGCTGCTCTTTTATGTTCCAAACTATGCTTCAGATAAACTTGGGGAGTCTTTAAAAAATTAAAAACTGACTGAATCCAAAAATAGGTAAAAAACCAAAGTTCTAATGAGAGATTTGCTGCTGATTATTAATACTGGCTTTCTGTGAGTAATAAAAGATGTAATTGTTGCAATACATTGCTCTGAAGGCAGAATATTTACAATAAGGTGACTTTATTTATACAATAGACTTTTTAATATATTATTCAAAACACTTTTTTTAAATACTGAAAAAATTTGAGTACATCAAAGCCGAAAATGGCTCTGCTATACGCTGCACAGCATTGTTTGAGTCCCTGTATTCTTTTTATGTACAGAAAGCATCTGCAAAATGCATTCTAGACACAATATACACCTTACTAGTTAGTGTCAATGCGCAAAGTAAAATGGAAAAGATACTATCTGTATGTGCAAATTAAAGATAATTGATTTCACTGAATCAATTCATTTAAAATATAGCTTTAAAGTACTTTTTCACATAAAATGAAGCAGCTTTCAAGTTCAGTAAATCTGTATACTGCAAAACATTGAATTACATTCACAATCTATGTTCATAAAGTCGTAAATGATTCTTCATTCAGCCTTATTTACAATGATACAGTAATTAAACTGAAAAGTATTTTGTCATATAGCAATCTTTTTAACACATACAAAAATGACAGTTCTGTATATAATTTAAGCTCAAAATCACAATTGTTTCAAAATATTAATTACAATACAGCTATCTCTATAATTAAACATGTTTTATAAAATGGTAAAATTTGTAATAAAGTAAGTTGTTTTTTACTTGATTACAGTACTCACAAGTAGAAAAACGTAACTAATAAGTCTTTGTCTTGCCCAGTGTTAAGCCACTTAAGCTAGCAAAGAGGCAGGAAAGGCCCCGATTTATAAAAATTCAGCCTCTTGTGCTGAACTGGTGTGGCTTATTGATGTTCAGAATAAAACTTCACAAAGGGGCATGAACATTCTTGATGGAATGAAATCATGTGGAAACTTAAAGCACATTTAAAGTTCATAATGATTCAAAAGTAGTCTGAATTCATTTTTTTTTTCAAAAAGAATCCACTATCAAGAATTTGTGTTGCCAAGACACTTATCCTCTGGGTGTCGCTGTTGGATTTCTCAAACATTGTAGCAAGTACATAAAGTGAGTTTTTAAGCTACCAGCAATACATCTTTTAAAATTTAATTTTTAACTTCTGATTTAAAAATGGTTCAATGCGTCTCCTGTTTGGAATTTAAGGTAATAAAGGCAGACATGAACAAAAGGAAAATTGTTAGGGTAATTCTGAGTGGATCTTAGGTATTTTATTAAAAAGAATGTTTTATAGATCTTAAGTGCTCTTCAATTCCATCTTTTACTTTAGGAACATGAAAGTTACAAGCATGGAAAACTTCAGCCAGTCATGAGAAATGGCTTCTCTCGGTGTGATTGAATTTTACCAACAGCTCTTCTCATTTGCTTGGGCATTTTGAAAAAAAGGCATGCATTGTTGCCAGAAACAACTCAAAACATTCACAAGCTAGTTCAAGACAATGCATATATCTTTACTGAGAAATGGAAGGCACAGCTTGCTGTGACAAAGTGTTTCGTGTGCTCCTCAGTTAAGAATATATTTTCTCCAAAATGTCATAGGCGTGAGATTTATAATGAGGTTGTTTTCTTGAAGAGGTTTCATTACCCAAACTAAGTAATATCATCAGGTATATGTTATCAAGTACTGATAATGAAATGTCTGCAAGAAAAAAACTGAGCCCAGGAGTACCAAGGACCCCTCATTTCAACCCTGAGCTACAAATATGCTCCTGACAGTGATTAAATCTTCATGAAAAGAATTAGATTCAAATTCAAAAGTCTGTCCCAGTTTAACATACGATGAGGTCCTTAGTGCAAAATGATACATATATTGAAGCTATGAAAGTAATACATCTGATATTGCCATGGAAAGCTACCAATGGAATCTGTCAGCTACTAAGTGAAGGAAGACGATTCTGACAAAACTGGGAAGTTTGACTATATTTTGTGAGAGATTTTAAATGGTATTCACTGTTGGCAGCAAAATAGAATTCACAACAGCAAAACAGTTCACTTTCCTAACCACTGTCCTACCGTGCCTTCCTGATTAATAGTTAATTGTATCTTCTTATACTAATATTTACACATGAATTAAAAACTTTACATCATCAGTATGAGAACAGAAGTCTAATTTTAACCAGATGCAAGTTTTAAAGAGGTGCTTGTATGAAAGATAACTTTAAAAATTGCTGCCTAGATAATTCCTTGCACTTATTTTAGTTGATTTTTTTTAAAAAAATCTATCAAAATGATTCCATGTGGTACTTACAAGGTGATGTTTAAAAATGTATTGTACCTCCTAAAATGATTCCATATGGCATCTTATTAACTAGATTGCTTTTTACATTACTTTCTACAAATAGTCCTGGGAAGAAAAAAAAAGAAGGGTTCTGAGAGCGAAAGCTTGCTAAGACTGTTATGTAGAGAGTCTATTATAGGCAAATAGGCCTAGCTGCAAGAATAGATGCAAATCCATTTTCTCTCCGTACACTGAAGTCCTCTTTGTGTGTGTGTGTGTGTGTGTGTGTGTGTGTGTGTGTGTGTGTGTGTTCCCGTGCATAAACAGCTGCTCTCCTGTGTAGAAGCCAAAAAACCAGAGCTGTCTGTCTTTCCTGCTTCTTTTAATCATGCTCTAAGGCATGTTTGAGCAGATTGTCTTTGTATATAGTCAGGGTTGGCTAGCACAACTGTCACCATGGAAACGAATGCAGCAAAACTCAATTTGAGAAGTAGGAGCTGAACGGAGCAATTCAGCTTCTGCTTTGGAATTCACAGGAGCCTTTAAAAAAGCCTTGCCAAAGATGACTGAATAGATTTGCTCAGATTACCTGTTTGGAAACGGGAAGGGAGATTTTAGCTAGATAGTCTGCGCTGTGTTTTTCAGAACTGCCTAAAGATCATAGTGACACACACACACACAGTCCTTCACAAATTGAATAAATGCTGTATATTGTGTGGAGCACTGTATTTTATTTACCACTGTCTTTCATTCAGAAGTTCAACGCAGGGTACATTTCGTCCCACAGAAACAATCCCGTTAAGTGGGTTGGGCTAAGAATGACTGTCTGAAAGCCACCCAGTCAGCTTGCATGATTAAGGGTAGACTTGAATCTGGTGCTGGTCTAACAGCTTAAGATCACACATTATTCTTTATCTGATGCTCTGTAAATTTAAGGGGATGAGAAAAGAGAAAGATTTCCATATTTCCCAACTGGGCTCCCTTTTCTGACATGAACGTTTAACAGAACTCAGCTGGATGTGCCATACTTTGGCGGAAGAAATCTGCCGTTGTCCTCATGTTTCTCCCAATCTCTGCATCCCCCAACTGGATGGTTGCAAGATGGGAACTTCCAGCTAGCTATCGTCAACTTCAGAAGGACTACTAGGAAGGGATAGAATGTGATACTAGAGAAAACATGAATTGGCTTTATACTTGCACTAACCCTGAACAGCAACAGGGAATAATATTTTCGTAATGATTTCATGCCCTTCAAAAAGGTAGACTCCTTAAAGCTCCCTAAATAACATAAACATCATTCTGTTGGGGGAAAGTTGTCCATGGATGGCAATTAAGCCAGTACTTGACTTGGAAATGCTGAGCTTGGTTTTAGAATACCATATTTTTCCCAACAAAGGACAATCAAAACAACCAATGTTAATTAGGACATGGACCAGAATGCACTTTTCCAAACTACATGTTGCCAAGGTGCAATTGTGCTTTTAAGAACATGTGTAGTATAATACACATCCCAATGCTGATTTTGATACATTTATTTATATTGGTATTTTAGAGAAAAAGCAATGCAGTCCTATTTTCCTTACTGATTTCATAATCTAATCAAATCTATATGGTTTCTGATTGGTTGTGATGATTTCAGTAATTAAGAGGAAAAGAAGGGTTACTTAATGCTCTCTTTTTTAAGAGAATAGCAGAACAATATCATGACTAAAATATAGAACCAAAGGATCTTTGCATTCTTACAAAGCATTTTTTTCCTTAAAAATTTAGCAGAGCTCTAATTTATGAATTATTTAAATGGTTTTTTATCGCTAGGAAGATAGAATATTAATCTTGTACAAAGTTTTTATAAAGAATTAGGGGGAAAGTATTAATAAACACCAATTTGTTACATAATTAATTTTCAACTCAGTTTGAGATAACCAGTTATTTATGTTAGGAATGAATAATTCCAAACCAAGACCTCTTATTTAAACCATAGATTAATCTATCTTTGGAATCAAAGAAATTTCCTTCTCATGCACAACCTGGAACAATATTTTTGAACAATAGAGTTAAATCACATCGAGACAAGCATTGATTTTAAAAATAATATTGCCATTAAAGAGTATTTTATGGATTAATCTATAAATTTTTATTTACTAAGTCCTCAGTTCTAAGTCAATCTGGAAGCACATAGCAAAATTACTATCCCCCCACCTGAATATTTAGTATTGTTAAAGCCATCCCTTTATTTGTACATTGTGCTAATATGCACATTATGGGATATCTTTCCTATTTAACAATTTTTTGGTATGGAAACTTTTCTGCACAGAAATCTTTTATACCAATTTTCCAACAAGTGGACTAATTTGACTTTAGAAACAATGCACAAATTTGGCAATGCAAATGACTACCTAACTATTTGGAGTCCAAGATATCAAAGGGAATAATAATATTTCCCTTACTAGGTTGATTGCTTATTACAGACAGTGGAGACGTTCTCCACAGCAGCATGATATTTAAAATTCAAGAAACAGCCTACTTTATGGCCACATACAAATTGTGAAAAAATAAAATTTTTCTTGATCTTCTCTGTGCTTATACAGAAAAGTATTGGACTCTTGGGCTAATCAATCTGTGGCAATTTTTTAAACTCCTGAATTCCAAAGTTGGGCTTGTTTTCAAAGTCCTTTTGGCATGGTAAAGATTGGATATATGATAGCACATTTATGCATTTATGTATGTCACGGTAGGTGAATTCTTGTGACTCTTGGCAGGTGAAATATTTGAATTACAAGAATATTGAATTACATACTTTCTTAGACTATGTGAAGGGCAATAAAATAATTGTATTTCCTTTCCTTCCTATCACTGTGTTCAGATTTGTAACATTCTAATCCTGTTCATATCTGAATATTCTGGTAACCCAGAGGAACATTTCTTTCATCTGATGAAGGTGGACTGCAATCCTCAGAACTTACACCAGTTTGTCTAATTTAATGTCTTCTAAACATATAGCCCAAACTGCCAGCATAAACAGAGGTTGGGGTGCTGAGGTTATGGAAGTTGTAGTCCAAACTATCTGCAAACCATCAACTAGTTGATACAACATTCAGTATATACTGATGTCCCTACTAAACATATTTTACTGTTACTGTTTATGATTTATATTGTAAGATTCTTTGAGGTAAATCCTGCAAAGGAATATATGTTTTCTAATAATTAATTGTGAGCATAGCAAAGCCTGGTTTGCCAATGTAGATTCCCATTACCTTCCCAAATAAATTGAATGTTATTTTAAATTTGATATTGCACTCTTAAAAGATATACATGCATTTACATTGTAAAAAGAGAGAAAACTGAAAAAGATAACAGGTCTGCAGTGCAACTCTAGACCTATTTCTACAGAAATGAATCCCATTAAGTTCAGTTCTCATGTTACTGAATATAGAACTATTAAAATATTCTTTATAAATAATTTATATTTGATGTGAGATAGAAATACTTTATGGGAATTATAATTTTATATAATTTTCTTTTTAAAAACATAAACAATTGTGAGGCAGTAATTTTTATGGAGACTTAAGATTTGTAAAGAACTTGTATGTGTTTCTGTGTCCTGAAATAAAGACATCTAGAAACAATTAAAAAGAATATTTTAAAAATAAGCTGGTACCAATGCATAGCCAGAGACTTACAAAGAAAAATAATACATAATCACTTGGAAGTTATATGTATATAGTTATATTTTCCCCAGGATAATCATTACTAACATATAATATTATACATTTGGCACTATATTTGCCATTGGTCCAGCAATTGGCAAAAAATGTTAGGCATATTTTATTATTTATAAAAAAATATTTAGACAGTGAGCTCACGTTGAATAACTAGGTCTACTGTATTCTGGAAACTCTTCAGCAGTAATACAGCTTTTTCATGTTCCATATGTACAAAACTGTGTCCATTTGCCTGCAATAGACAAAACAGAAAAAAGTAAGTGTTTTAGAATTTAGTAACAAGGGGCATATAGTTTAAAGATCTACCACTATCCCATGACATAGTATAATTTAGAAAAACAATGCTGTAGTACAATGTTTCTCTACTTTGATCACTTTAAGATGTGAGGACTTCCATTCCCAGAATTTCCCAGCCAGCATCATTGCAATGGCATGCTGTGAAATTTGTACAGATGTTTGAGGTTCAAACATCTGCACAAATTTCACATCTTGTCCTTGAGCAATCATCAACTTTATTTGAATGTCTTTCCCATATTATGCCAATAGAGTTGTATTTTGTTTGTCTAAGAAATTTGTTCGGTTTAGAGAAGCTATTCCCAGCATCATACCCTGCATGTCCTTCTAGAATTCCCATCATCATGCTCAGTAGCTCATACTGAATTCTCTATAAAAATGTCAGATGTGGATGAGCAGCGAGGTAACTATGCATGCATTGGTCTTGTTTAAAAAAAAGTAATTTGCTGCTCGGAATGCATGGGGGGAAGATATTTACTTATTTACCCTTCCTTATTGATTAAGCAAAGACCCCCAGAGGAGCTTGAGACTGCTGAAACAATTTTAAAATCCTAAATAGTCAGGGACATCAACTGAATTGGAATATTTTCAGGAAATCGTGTGTAACCGACAATGCTTTGAAAAAAATAAAACCTTGCCTCATAATAAATGAACAACAGGCCCAACTGCAGAATCTGGCATTTGCTTCACTATACAAGCCATCAAATACGAGTCACAGGCATTTCTGTCTTGCAAACAAGCTCTTAAGCAAACTTTCTTTCTGTGTGTGTGTGCGTGTATCTATATATATCTATATCTATATCTATATATGTATATATGCTGTTCAGCTTCCTTTGGGTATTATCCCACGTTATTGTAGTGCTTTTAAAGTTGTAGCAACGTTTCAGCAGAATCTCAACAAGAATCTCCTCTGCCATATCAAAGGCTTCTGTATTGAGTTTGTATACAGAAGCCTGATGATGGCAGATGAGATTTACTGAAACGTTGCTACAACTTTAAAGACTACACTAAGCGTGGCATAATACCGAAGGAAGCTGAACAGACACATGTAATACCGCGAATACTTACAAAAAACATATATATATTATATATATTATATATAATAGTATACATAATATATACATTATTATTATTAATAACATACACTATAATACATATAGCATACATATACTTATATGTGTACATATATCATTTCCACTATTATAATCTGTATATATCATATCATATTATTACTCATTTATCATAATCTTCATTTATAACCATTAATCTACTCAATTTATCAATTAATCTCTAAAGTTCTAACGAGTAAAGCTGTCTTTAAAATACGACCCTAATTTTAATATAGTAATAGGTATTAGAATACAGCAAAAGTCAACGATCTTCATGATATTTTTCCTACAGTTGTTTTCCAAATTCCACCAAGAAAACAGGGAGAATCAACAGAACAACAAAAGTAGATAATGGTGTTGCATAAAACTGCACTCAGTTAAACAATCATATGAATTTCTCACTTACTGAAGTCCAACAGCTGTTCCCCAAAACCATTCCTATCTATTATTCCAGGCTGGAAAGATTCTGAATTCAGCACAACTAATAAATCAACTATGTCTTTAAAGCTACTTAGGAACAAAATAAGCCAGGTCACAGGGTTAAACTTGTGAACCAATTGCTTACAAAAACTGTCATATTTCAAATAGCCTTTATATCAGACCAACATTTCATATTCGACAAGTAGAAGCCTATCAAATGCTTAGTGTTAATGGAAAGAAGCAATCTGCACTAAGAAAAGTTTCCCCACCTCCCAACTGTGTAGGCTGTATTAGTGAATATCTCTAATAAGGATTTTTGGGGTGTGTGCATGTGCTTAATATTCCTATTTAAACTATTGAGATGTCCTATGGCTATATCATCTAGGACAACTATTTGTGGAATATGGAATTTATTTCTGAAAGCATCACTAACATTAATTTACTCCAGACTTCTCTAAAACTTGGATTTATTAGATTAACATCTACATGCGAAGTTTAGCATTTTTATTTGAGCATCTAACGGATGTGTAATTGAAGCAATATGGTCAAATTACTTGCATAATTGCTCATTTGAATAAAGAATATGAATTTCATGCCTTATGCTTGGGTCAATCTCAACTATTTCTCATAATCATTGCAATGAATATCATGTTTTGGAACTGAAGTTTTATTTTTTAATTTATTCTTATGCATGTTGTAGTTCAGAATTCTAATTTATATATACAGTTTCTGCTCCTCAGCTTTGGTTTAGTAACATTTTGGGAAATAATAGCACAACCTAGGTGTAATTGCTGCAGTACAAGGTGGCTATTTTGGAGTTTTTAATTTGTATGTTCCCAATTCTCCTTCACCTGTCCCACACATCCTTTTGTCCCACTCTCTTTTGGTTTAAGCAAACCACTTTTTGTTTCCAAAATTGTTCAAATTCTGGCTTGGAGGCAAACTATACTGCAGTTGGTCAATTTGCTAGCATGACAATTTATAGTTTGTTGAAATGTATGAGGAAAAGAAATAAATGCAAAGAGAGGAGGAAATCAATAAATGTAAAATCCAGTTAAGGAAAAAGTGTTTTTCATTGGAATAATTCTTTTCTTTAGTTCAGGTCTGAGCACCATGCCTGGATAGAAAAGCTTTTGTTAAAAAAAATTTCAGAGCAAATTGTAATAATATTTCAGATATCTTGAGAGTGTTAAGACAATACACATAATTTCTGGTTGATGGGATAGACAATATTATGTTGGCTTGCAAAGCAGACTTTAGAGACCCTAACATTAACATCCTTGAAATAAAATTACATTTGGCAAAAAGACTATAGTTGGTATAGCTGGTAGTATGACTTTATCATTAGCAGAACGAGTTTCATATGGCAAGGGTATAATTTAAGGCTGATAACCTACACTTTCTCTTATTTGGAGTGATACGTGAAAATTGTGGCTGCTCAAAGTCTTAATATGAAATGAACAGGTTTGAATGCGTATGGAGTAGAAAGTCGAATGCTGAATGTGACAAGAGCAGTATATGAAGAAACAATGAATGTGTGAGATTTAATGCAATGATAATAAGTGGTTCAACATTGAACACAGATAGGAAAGAATACAACAATGTCCAATAGATTTTTTGATTTATTTTTGTGTAAATTTATAAATAGAGTTTTTTGTTTTTGTTTTTTGTTTGTGGAGGACATCGATGTATGTGTACCTTGACTACAAAATAATACTTATTGCAATGAACCTAATATTTACAGCATTTGTTAGACTGTTTTGGAATGAGTATGGATAAGAATTCAATGTAGTCATATTTGACACCGCTATCGGAGTAAATGATTGCTAGTAATATGTGCATTGTGAAAAATTAAAGCAAATATCTAAATTTATGTACCCTGGTAGAATGTTTACCAAAGCTGGGAAGATGCTAGATGTGTAAATGATGGTAAAAAAGGATTTTATGTGTTTGTTGAGAGAAATAAATGTTTGTCAAAGGAATAAATGTGTGAGTGTTGGATATACAATGGGAATGCATCATTTCAGAACTTTATGTGAAAAACAAGAAAAATAGAGTTAAATAAAAGTAGGTGCTGAATCAATGTGGATTGAATACAGGAAAGAATTATCAACACAAAAATATGTAGAGATGGGTGTACAGAAATTGAATTAGGATGCAATATTAAATTGCAAAACAAATACATGAAGTGTATTGAGAAGAAGAGGAAACTCAAGACTGTCATGGTTGAATGGAGTTCATGAAGTTCTCAAAGAAAAAGAAGACTTTTCCAAAGAAAAGTCAGTCTACTGACATCATAAAAGCAAGGATGGTTTAAAGATTAAAATAGAATGCCTGAGTAGTATATGGTGAATGGTATTGACCAAAACTAGATTTAGCTGCTTACTATTTTTTTCTGCACTTTACCTGATTACTCCAACTTCCTTCCTTCCTTCCTTCCTTCCTTCCTTCCTTCCTCCTTCCTTTCTTCCCTTTCATGTTTTCAACATAATCTTTGAAAATGGGCAATAATATGACAAAATATCTGCATAATGGGCAAANCCTTCCTTTCTTCCCTTTCATGTTTTCAACATAATCTTTGAAAATGGGCAATAATATGACAAAATATCTGCATAATGGGCAAAATTTAAAAAGAAATATAACAATGTGGTCTTGGGTTCTTTTATTCAAATTCTCAGTCTTTGAGTTTGATATAATATTTATGCTCACTACTCTCATAAAAATTATAACTATACACATCCTATTTCAATAAAGATGACGGTTTAGAGAATGACTGTGTTTGCTTCAGAGGCTTTTATGCTCTTTACCATTTTTATTTATTTTTATTGAATTTATATGATCAGCCATCTCAACAAAGGCAACAATGTAATAACAAATAACAAAATATAATTATTAGATTACTAATTTTAATTGCACTGATTGATAGAGATAGTTATCATAGCAAGCAGTAATAGCTAATCAAACTTGCTGAAAAAGCTAAGAGGATCTAATTTTATTAACATTTATGTAAGGTGGAAAGCTATCAAGAAATTCCAGACTAATTGAGGAAATAAAATAGATGGCAAAAACTTCCATATTGTCAAGAAAAAAAATATGACCATGGCCTTGTAATTACTAGGATCTACTTTATAAAGGTGTATGTTTAGATTTATAAACTTATATTCTATACATTTATAGAAATTATAATACATTAAAATTCTTACAGATACACTGAGATGTGTTATTCTATTTGCAGGCAGCTGATACCTTGTGTTACCCAGACATTTTAGCTTTAAGTTTTATTGTTTATAAAAATTTGCTAATGAGCTGGGGAACTCAGCTCAGAATAAAATATCTCTAGTTTAGAAAGTTTGGTTCAACTCATTATTTGGAAATGTTTCTTAATTTTTGATTTATATCTTCAAATTAATATTGTTAGAATTGATATGCTAACCCATGCATTAAAATATACTGCTAGGAATTAATAAAAATTATTTTCATATGTGAATGATTTGTTTTCCTTGTTGACATGTGCCAAATAAACATATCTACCTTTTCAATATGAACATTGCTCTGAACTACTAATTTCTAATTGCTTACGTGAATTTGAGGAAATTTCCTCACATAGAGTTAGAAAGTTTTCCCCAGTATAGTTGAACAGTAATGTATTGTTTTCTAATTCCTTACTGATCATGTGTGCATATCACATGTGTATGTGAAGGTAGGATACCCAGGACCAAATAGTAATATATGCATTGTCAAATAAGTAAATCTATTTTTTATATAACAGAGAAGGAAGTGAGAAGTGTAATAATAAATAGAGAGTCCACACACAAAAGATTTTTTTTAATTAAGTTAAATGTTGCTTTAACAAACAGCAAGAAAATAATTTAAGAGAAAGAGTACAAATTCCAGACGGATAAAAGACATTCAACAAAGCCTTGAATTTCATGTGCAAAACCTTAGAGGAATATTTCTGGCAGTCAGGTTTACCCTGGTTTCTATTTAGTTTTTTTTTTTGAAATATAAAGGCTGATGGTCCATCTTGTTGTAGTAAGTAGCCTTAAATGCAAAAACGTCTGTCTGTATGTCCCTTTCTCATTTCCTGATGGCCTAAATTTGATTTTCCAGCTAAGATTTGAAAACCTCTAATTTAGGCCACATCTATTTATTTACTCCAGAGTAATCTTATTTTTTATGGGAAAATAACATTTTAAAATGATGTTTTGATTGGAAATAAGTAAAACTATTCTTTTTTGTAAAATTCTATTTGATTTGATTGTGATGCAGTGCAAAGGGCTGATCACATTTTCTATCCAAGGCATTTAATCAAAGGATCATTATGTGATTCCTAAACATGCAGCATGGATAAACTGACACATAGTATGTTGGTTGATTTACTTTACCGTAAGCAAGCTTTCAGCCTTCCTTCTTTTACAGCCTTCCCCTGAACCTAAGAGGCAATGACTACAAAGACTGCTGCAAAGTCTAAGGATGCATGAGGAATCCCTGCTACGATAGTACATGCTCTCAGATGGTGACACAAATGGAAGCAGAAAAAAAAAAGATCATTTGGGGCAAAATTAAATTATAAATGGTAAGTCTTTCAAAAACATAAGATAAATTAGAATTACAGTAAACTTCAGAATGTGAGGATGGGAAATATGCAACCAAGACAAACAGAGCTGCTTGGTTCCATCCTGCAGCGATACCACTTCACTTCAAATTCACGATTGTCATGGACATTTATAATTTTTAATGGCAACATGTTTTATTAAAGTGCAAGATGAAAATTTAAATGGAGGTATAATACTGATCCGACAGATCATATATGATCTCTTTCAAACACAAACCTACACCTTTATCTTTAATAAGAATTGCATGCTGGTTGTCTGAGTAATGGATCCTTGTATATCACATAATCCATTTCCCTAAGATTTATCCTTGAAAATATGTTGACTTGAAAAAACGATTATTTCTATTATAGGAGTTATTCCCCCATTTGTCTTTTGTTTGTTTGTTTTAAACAGAAGGTAGTCTTTGTAATGAAAAATGTCCTCAGTTGTTAAGTTCGGTTAATGCATGAGGCAGGCAAAATAAATGTATAGGCAAACTTTAAGCTTCCTTAACTGAAGAGTGTTGTTGATGCTTTGGAGTGGATTGGCTTAGACACAAACAAGTGGGATTTAAGAAAAATCCAATCCTTCTTGTGTATTCGGGCCATCTGTAATAAGAACAAATATATTTCAGAACCTCAGTGCTAATTTTATTTGACAGCAATTCTTATTAGGTTTGAATTAATTGCTGAACTTACCATGAAACCACCCCAGGTTTGTTGGCCACAAGTCAGGGTAATAACCAGTTTCTGAAATCTGAAAAAGGAAAGTATTGTGGCTGTGGTTTGGCTACTTTGCCACCGCCCAATTTATTGATAACTGGTACTTAAACAAAAGCAGTTTCTATTGAGAGCCTGAAACATCATCTATATGCTAGGAAGAACCTCTCATGCATCCTTTTTCACAACACAGATATGCTTTTAAGATGGGATAATTTCTGTTTTGCCCACTTACGCCTTGGATAAAGGGGATGTGAATTATCACAGTGAAAATGGAATGCATTCAAGGCCCAATGGTTTCCACACCTGTTTTTTGTTGTTTTGTTTTGTTGTTTTAATTTGAACAATATTCTGTCCACTTACATACACAAGAAATACAAAGGGCTAAGAAAAGGTTCACAGCCCACACATCACTGGAATGTACAGGGAGCCAAATTTCACCTCTTGAATCCTTTCTGGAGTCCTGTGTCTGAGCACTTTTCTCCTGTTTGAACCTATTGTTGATGTTGGGAATCAAATTACAGTAAGTAGTTGTATCATTTTATTTAAGACTAGGCAAATTTAGACTGGAAGGGCATTAGGGTTACTACCACAACACATATTAATTAAGTAGTCCCCAGGAAGTCACATATCTGGATATAACTACATTAGTCACAGTAATTATGTAAATCCTCTTATATGTCTCAGAAAGTATAAGTAGAAATATTCCAAAAAAGTTTATAGTTCCAGTAAGATTATATCTAAAGCTAATAATTTGCCATATCTTTTCAAAAATTGTAAACAATAACAAAATAAGATTTTATCATGTCCATTTCTGGGACTCTCGGTGAGTCATTTTGTATGAAAAGTTTACTGAAAAGAGTAAATGTTCATGTCTAAATGACTCTTAGTGGGCTAATTCATTGTGTGAACTGGACCTAATGGATGGCTTATTATATAACTTGGCATAAAAACAATGCATATTTATCAAGTGTATTGTTCAGTTATAATGTGCATGTATGAATGATCCATTGTAGATGATGGGTAATCCTTGACTTATAACCATGATGGTTCCAAGTTACAACAGCCTCAAAAAAAAAAGAAAGAAAAAAAAGACATACCACCCCTCCTTGATATTATGACCATCCCAGTATACCATGATCACATGATCACAATTCAGCAGCTTGACAATCAGCTTGCATTCACAGCATCACATAATCATAGTTTGCAACCTTCCCATCCGGCTTCCAACAAGCAAAGTCAACTGGGGAAGCTTGTTCACTTCATGACCACAGTAATTTACTTATATCTATGGTGATTAACTTAATGATTGCAATGATGGTCATAAAATCAGGTTCGGTCACATGATGACTCTTAACAACCACATTGCTTAGTGACTGAAATTCTGGCCCCAAATATAGTTGTAAATCAAGGATTACCTGGAACAACTACAGATTGAATTATTATTTCATGACAATTCAAACATTCCAGGCTAAATGTATGAACTATTAATTATCAGATGATATATTTCAATATGATTATTCTCCCTGTCCCTTAGGTAACCAAACAGATTGTGAACAATAATTAAACAATTATAAAAGGTATTTTAAAGCATGCTGAATGTGTTGCCCATAAATGAAGTAAAATGTTCCAGCCCTGCTTTATTTGAAGAGTCCATGCCAATTACAATCCAGGCCTTTCACTCTGCAGCACTTACACAAGAGAGCAAAGGACCAATATCTATTATTTTGGTATTAAGTCAATAGGACATTCTATGTCAATTCTTTATCGCTGTGAATATGTCTTCTAAATGGAGAAATGTACTACCAAAAAGGACCTTTCTCTTCTTCTTTCAATCTGACAAAACAAAACCCTGAACAAAGACTCACCTGAAACTTTCAGCATTCAGACAAAAGGGAAACAAGCTTTTCACTATGCAAGAGTGACAATAATTCAACACTTGACCTACTCATCCAGTAGGTAGGACATGCTACTGGAAACCCTTCTTCTCTTTCCTGAGCCCTGCCTGATTCGACATTCTTTACCTGGGTTGTTGTTGGGGGTTTTTGGGGTAGAAGTTAGGTCTATTAGCCAAAATCCATTTATTGATAGATTTCAGCAGCAATTAATAGTTGTGTTTCTGACACAAGGGAGCACACATATTTTTTAAGACCACTCACTCATATAACTCACATATTGCTCAGTTAGCAAAGGAAAGCTCTAACAATGACTTAACCATATCAGAAATGAGTATGGAAACCAAGCCTAAAGTATATTAAAAAAAAACAAAGCAAAGCCAAACCTGTGGACCCAATGTGATGGGAAGAAGAGAGTGTACAAGTTGGCAGTCATTTTTCAATCTAGAATTCCTCTAGTCATGTTCAAGAAGCAATTGCAAATGTCTAACATTATCTGCAAAAGGACTCTTGATATTTTAAAATGGGTTAAGTTTACTTGGTGGCAGAATTCCCTATGATTTAGGTCTTAACCGAATGTCATCAGAACGGCTCCTGAAAAACATATAATGAAAATTCATGCCAAGTATGCTCTTTTTAGAACAGTTTCTAATAGCTCAAGATATGCTAACATGGAGATAGTTTTACCATGAATGCTTTACATGGGTCTTTGTGCACTGTAGCAGGATAGAAATAAATAAATAAATAAATAAATAAATAAATAAACAAACAAATAAATAAATAAATAAATAGACTTAAGAAATCCTATCATTTCCATAATTATCTTATCAGTGGTAAGATGTTGACATAATGTCAATTTCCTAACATTATAATTATGTTTCTTCCAGCTGTCATAAGTGAACATTTATTTTCAATCTATTCTCTCGATTTTTTAAAAATATGGCAGGATGTTACACTTAAAGATAAATGAAGGTATTGTTCTTAATCTGCAGGGAACATGTTATCTTCATACCTCTTGCAATGTAATGGTGACAAAACATATAAGCAAAGAGAACACCGACATTGTCATCTATTGTGACGATGCTGTAGATAAAAATAAAATAGCCTTTTGCTTTGCATCACCTCAAAACTGTGGCTAGATAACTAACAAATTGCCTTTCCATCCACCAGCATTCAAGTGCTCTATGGAACAATAAGATCTTAAGTGCCTTCCTAAAGGCAAAGAGATTAGTGGCATTCTATTCCCTTAGGACCTTTGGTTCCACTCTTCTCACTTTTCAGGCAATAGAAACCCTTTTCATATCCTCCCAGAAAAGTCGCACAAGGTGGGCTGAATCTTTTTAAGGAAGATGATCCTGTAATGTAGAGGAGAGGGAATATGGCCTTGAGGGATAGGACGAAGAGTCACTGCCAAGGTAATCATGAGGTAATCAAAATACCCAAGTATGGCCTAAAAGTCTAATGCATGTTAAACATCTCACAGGCCCCTCCCTAGTTCACACAAGGTAAAGGAAGAGAGGGGAGAGGTACACTCAGACTTGCAAGGACCTATTACTATAACTTTAAAATAAAAGTAATATTGATCTTCATGATTTTAGTTGCCTAGTCTGGTCTATTTTGAAGGGCTAACCATTACATTGCTAAATCTGCTAAATTACCAGCTAGCAAATAAACAGATAGAACAAGTATTCGCTTTCAAGTCACCTTAAAAAGGCAATCCAATATTAAGTGGATGCAGTGGTTTAACTATGAGGTGATCAGGACATGAGTCACTGTTGTCATGGCCTCCTAATCCAAAAAGACCAGTAACTGGCACACCAGCCAAATCTGGGTGAAGGAACTCCTGGCCAGGGCCCCCACCTCCGGCGCTAGCAAGTGCCAGAAGGCCAGGAAAATCTTCACATCACAGACCTGCTCCCTTAGAGAAAGACCACATGCAGAGTTAAAGTTAGATCAAGGTTGACCAACTACGAACAAACAGTAAGTTCTTCTTGCAAAGTTTTGATTCATCTGTCCTTCACAGACTGATCATCCCCATTTTATAACTAAGATTGTATCTATCTTTAGTTTGGATTAAACTAGGTATACAAAAATGCAAGAAATCCTGTAGCCTAACACAAGGAAAGAAATAGCAGAATAGAAAAACCTAAGCTACAACTTCTTCCTCTTCCTGCAATCTCTTAATTTTCCCTTTACCTATAAATTCTAGTCTCTTCTACTAATATGCTTACATATGTATACTTACCAACATTATCTACTGCTCTATTCTAGATCCACTCTAATAGTAATTGAGAGGCCAGGTTCACAAAATGCCTCCCTACCTAAGCCTAACATGTATTATTACATGACAATGCTAGTAATATTAAAATAACTTAGACAAATGTAGAAAATAACTTTTGAGGTTTTCATAGTTTATTTTTATTATGAATTTGTATTTCATAATTATTAAAATTGATTTATGTATTTATTTTTCTCTGTAGATGTCAACATAGGACACTGCTCTAATAACTGGGAAAGGGAATGAATGAGACAAAGTGAAGGAAAAGAAGGATTCAAAGAGTGACTGCATTTGAATAATAAAAAAGGGAATGAGTGTGAGGATATATGTTCAGCATGTTTAAAAAGCAAGTGCAACAGAAGCTTAGTTTTGTTATTCCCTTAAAATGTTTCCACTGACAAAGAGACATGCCACATATAAAAGTGAACCAGATCCATATCAATAACCATCAATGTGTCGATATAAGATCAGTGACTTAGTTTGCGTATACTTTCTGTGAAACATCTGGATAGAGTGAATCCCAAAACTTATCCTATAGAAATCTGCTTGTCTATCAACATCTTCAATAAAATGACAAGCTTATTGTTCCAGTCCATCAAAGTTGCAATTGATGATCATAAGCCATAGTCATCTTGCTGGTATTTTACTAAATCTGAAGAATTCATTGCAAATTTGAATGTTCTACAGTCTGAATGTAGCTCACATTATTTGAAAAAGTACTGTTAAATCCAACAGTATCATTGCTGTCAGCATGTTGACTTGGAAATAAATCTTATTGATTTATTGGGTAGTTATGCTTAAACAAGCATGCTTTGGAAATAATGACTAGTTGGCTTAAATAAAAGCACATTAGTTTAGCAAGCATGTCGGACAGCTATCCAGCTCAATACACAAAAGGCAATTCTTTTACATAGCTGAAAATGTATAAATGATAGAAGATACCAGAATCCTAATTTGGAAATGGTTGTTTTAATTAATTGATTATTTACTACAAAATACTTAAAAGGCATAAGAATTTATTGGGACAAGTTTTATGAGTCAGTGATCCAGTCAGATTAAGAAACATTCACACTGAATCTCTTTTCTGAAATGAATAGAGATGGTACTATGCCCTTGACACTGAAATAAAATTGTGCTCTAACATTAGCATGGTAGTGGTGTTCATTTATAGTGCAAATCATTGAGGAACTGACACAGGACTCTGCTGGCAAGCATAAAATCACAGATAAGGTGTGCACTTAAATGTCTTATGAAATAGTAATTGCCACAGATAATATCTTGAGTGCAGGCTGGACTTCTACAGTTTAATGAGGAAAAGATTCTGTCAGGTAAATGGACAACATTTTTTTTCTTTTTCTTTTTATAAAAATTACTTATTCAAACTTTTCAGTTTTGTGATACTGAAGAACAATAAACAGTAAAATAAAAGTAGGCAAAAAGTTTTAAGAAAGGGGGAAAACAATCAAAATCTCTTCCTTTATTTAGAATAGTGAACTACCGTACATAATTTGAAGGTAGCTGTATTTTGGGTACAATAAAATCCAATAAAATAGGTTTATCTTTGTACCAGCATAAATATTTATAACATAAGCTAATACATAAAAATTAATACGATTCTCAGGGTTTTGGTTTTTGTTTGTTTGTTAACACTGAATCCCATTATTGTAGCTTACAGGATAAATCAAATCCCTCCCTAAAAATTATGTGGCTCTACTACTGGACCATCAGTCAACAGACACATACAAAAAAAAGGTTTTTAAATCCTGCATTGATTCTGCTTTTTAAAAAAAAAATTATACGTAGGTGTCTCTTCAGCCAGCTTCACATACAGGAATAAAATACCAAGTTCTATAAGTAAATAATATAGGTCTTAGGTAAATATTATGTAAACTTCATGTTAATATTGACTATTTCTATTCAGAACATACTATCTATTTCAAACAACCTTGCTTCCTCTCTCTTCTTCATACTTAACATACTCTACATACATAACAACAAATCCATGTTTATTTGTGAGAGTAGCAATTCTGTGCAGACTATCAGCACCTGAATCTCAGCCTCAGACCACTTGAAATTTATTTTGGGCAGGCAGAGAAATGTGGAATATGACAGCATGTAGATGATCAAGGGTATCTGCAGTAAAACCATGCTTTCATTAAATAACAGTTGTCATTTACCTGAATAATCTTATCACCGGGCTGAAGCAGGTTGGATGCTGGCCCATCAGGCTGAACCCGAGTAACAAAGATACCCTACAAGTCAAAAGCAACAGAAATTAGACAACTGAGAGTTCACTAAAGGTTTCTGTATAGGTTAAATCAGTGACTGTCATAATACTAATGACCATTACAATAGTTGTAAGCAATCTCTTTGCTGATTTGTAAGCTCTCCATAAGCTATAAAGCTGTTGTTCAGGTGTACATGTTAACCTATCATTTTATTGGATTGGAAGTCACAACCTCTGAAACTCTCATACAGATGTATGTTTTCTGTGCTGGAATATCTTTCTCAGTCTCTCACAAAATGAATCTTATCGATTTATATCACATTAGCAGTTCCTATATTGACCTGAATAGTATCTTTTGCTATAAAACCAAACAATATCTGCAATGTTCTTTTTAATATTAAATTGTATTCTTGAATTAAGAAGCAGAAGAAACAGAAATTCAGGTAATATCTATTGAATATATTGTAGGAGGTGACCAGGCTGAATCCAAGGTAGGCATCAAATGCAACATCAGTCTTGAGTCCCTTCATGCCTACAAGAGTTCTAAGTCCAGCCCACCTTGAATTCTATTGATTCTTATTTACTGCCCATTTGCTCTCACAATTAGTATGTCAGATTCCTGCAATAAACCTTTATATTCATTTGAACTGCCTAGACTTTCTGATTTTCCTGTGCTTGACATGTACAATGTTACTAAAGAACAGACCAAATCTTTCTTATAAACCAAAAATGCTACAAAAATGTTTCCTAAGTTTCATGGGAATTGAAAATACATATTGAAATAATAAGAAAAAGTAAAAATCTGTTTATCTCATTACTGTCTCATTGCTCTAAGAATGTACATTAAGATATGGACCTTCCCATTTGTTTAAATGCTGCTAATGGATAAATACAAGCACTTGTCTTAATACAATGTTACAGATGCATCAAAAAGCATTAATGCATATGTATTGTATGTATGTATGCAACATCGCTTTCAACAAAGATTCTAAATGCATAATTGAATGAAAGACAGTTAAAGAACCAAAAACATTTGTGAAGAAAAGATATGAAATTATTAAAGGCAGATTAACCATAAAGAAATTGCAGTTAATTATTTCACCCAAGGGTTGTATGTTTCAAATTCCAAATGGCCTATTAAAGATTGGGCTGCTATGGCGCAGTGGTTAGAGTGCAGTAGGCAACTTCTGCTGCCTGTTTGCAGTTTGGCAGTTCAAATCTCACCAGGCTGAAGATTGATTCAGCCTTCCATCCTTCTGAGGTGGGTAAAATAAGGAATCAAATTGTTGGGGGCAATATACTAACTCTGTAAACTGATTCGAGAGGGCTGTAAAGCGGTACATAAGTTTAAGTGCTATTGCTATTGAAAACTCTTAAATTTTTGAAAATGCAATTTATTACCTTATCAGAAGGTTTGAATGGATTTCCTTGGCCGCTTATTCCTCCACTGATACTAAATCCAAGTCCTGGATTCTTCTCTATCCTTACACAAAACTATATATAAAAGATACAGAGTTATGACTGTATTCTTGCATTATGCCGATAATAAGTATAAGTGCTGCACTCAATTGTGTGTTGTAATTGTACTGTAATTACTTTAGTAAGACTGATTTTGGTGACTTTATTCATCATTTCAGAAAATATTATTCCTAGAATAATACTGTGCGTTGAAAGAGAAAAAGAGAGAGAGATGGCTAAGATTTCTGTATTTCTCTACAATGTATGTATTTCTAGCTTTCATTAAAGAAATAAGGATGATTTTTATTTATATATATATATATATATAAATATATATATATAATATATATAATATATATATATATATTAATATATATATATAGAGAGAGAGAGAGAGAGAGAGAGAGAGAGAGAGAGAAAAGAGAGAGAGAGAGAGAAGAGAGAAGAGAGAGAGAGAGTGAGAGGGAGATATAAATATATATATTTTCTTAAGTTTTCAATTTATATATATGGTATTTAGCTTTGTTTGGGTATTTTCCCACATCGTTATAGTTGTGCTTTTAAAGTTATCGCAACATTTTGGCAGAATCTCATCTGCCATCGTCAGACGAACACTATACAGAAGCCTGATGATGACAGATGAGATTCTGCAGAAACGTTGCTACAACTTTAAAAGCAGAACTATAATGATGTAGGAAAATACCCGAACAAAGCTGAATAACATACATACATACATACATACATATGTATACTGGGTCTCATTACAGGTGGAGACGAAACAGCATATAGGGGGAGGTTCAAAAATTATCTGTCTGGTGCTTACAAAACAACCTGCACTTGAAATCAACAAGACAAAGGAGATGGCGTTAAACTTCGGAAGAAGAGAGGGGAACCTGTCCCTCTTTGCATCGAGGGAGGCTCTGTGGAGAGAGTTTCCTCCTTTAAATTCCTGGAAGTCTACCTCAGTAAAGATCTCACCTGAAAAATCAACACAACCAGATGGCCAGAAAGACCGAACAGAGGCCTACTTTTTCAGGATCTTGAGAAAAAACAAAGTGGAACAACAACTGACAACCTCCTTTTACCGGTCCACAATAGAAAGCCTCTTCACTCACTGCATTACGGTGTGGTATGCTGGTTTGATAGCCGCAATAGAAAGACATTACAGAAGGTGGTGAGCCTAGCACACAATATTGTGGGCTGTCCCCTGAAATCACTAGATGACATTGCTAGAGCTCGTTGCCTTAGAAGAGTGAGGAAAATCACCATGGAGGACTCACACCCTGGTCAGCACTTCTTTATTCTCTTACCATTGTGAAGTAGATATAGAAGCATAGGCAACTGCACAAACAGGCTGAAAAATAGTTTTTATGCGTGGGCTGTCAGACTCCTGAATGGAAAATAACCTGACAACAACATAGTATGACTGACTTTCGGGGCCAGTGAGACATGCAATAAGTTCACATAGTACAATAGGATTGTGTGTTCGTTAGTAGGATTCACTGGGTTAGGGATTTTCTGTCTTCACTGTGAATTGTATTGTGCACGAAGGGAGGCTCAGCCAATCTCATTGTGCACATGTTGTACTCTGACAATAAAAGTTTGAATTGAATTGAATCATCCTTATTTCTTTAATGAAAGCTAGAAATACATACAATGTAGAGAAATACAAAATTCTTAAGCCATTAAGAGCAAAGGAAGTACAAAACTCAACATTCTTAAAACTCTGGAATATTCCTTTCCCTAATGAAGCATTTCAAAACCTGTTCCAGGGCTTTTCTTTTTTGAGGTTCAGCAATTTGCATGGGAAAAAAAACAATCTTCTGAACTAAAAGTAGTGTTGGTTTGGAGGATTTACTTCGGAATGTGCGAAACTCTATCAGAATTGCAAATAATATTCTAGATTTCTGCAGGAGTTTCACACATTACTTTCAGAAACTGTGCTTGCACAGTGTTCAGTGCTAACCTTGAATTTCTTGTTAAAGAAAGCTAGACAAAGGTTGCTTCCTCAACCAGATACTTGGTGTGAAACTTCTGTGTGATATATCACTTTGACCTTCCCTCAAATTTTTTTTAACAATTCTTTTACCCGCATGGTATTCTGCAACACACTCACCTGTTCTGGATAACCATCCATACTCCTCTGCCCTTTAGTTTGGATGACACACCTTCCTGCTTGTGGTGCCCGAGAGCTCTGAGATGGGATCTGTATTGGCAATGGTGGCTGATACTGCTGGATTGTTACTTTGTTCATGTTGCCCTCATATGGCTGCTCTCGACTACGATGCTGTAGACTCTGTGATCCCATCAGAGTCTGAATATGGCTACCTGCCTGTGTATAACATCAATCCATTAGTCCAATAATGTGTACAATCACAAAAAGCAATACATAAAATTTTATAGTAATACAAATCTTATCTTAGTCTTCAAAGGTCAAGTGTTAACTCTAGTTGCAAATAGCTATAATTAAAAATAGTGTCATGAATTTATTCATTTAAAAAATCCAAATACACTTGAAGCTGTTTTTACTAATGTATTGTGTTCATTTCCCCCTCAAGAAAACTGGTATTTTTACCGTTGTTCCATGAAAATATTAGTGTGATATCATGTGATTGTGACTTGCAATTTCATGCCAGTTTCCCTATTAATGGCTGTGGAGGCCATAAAAGGTGATCATATGACTGAGGGATGCTGTGACTATTCTAAATGTGACCATTGTAAATGTGCACCAGTTGCCAAGCGCCTGAATTATGATAAATGCGTGAGGAATGTTGCAGTGTCTACAAGTTGAAAGATCGGATCATAAACCTACTTTTGGGACCATTTTAACTTTGGATAGATACTGAACAAGCAGTTGGTAAACAAGGACTACCTGTATATCACACATATCAATACAATTTGGATAATTTTACCTTTCATGAATTATTTCATGCAATATTCATATATGGTGCTGCAAGTCTGGAAATCAGGATTTTATAAAGATAATTAATAATACATGAAAGGGTTATTATGAAATTTTGATTTTAAAACTTGAAGTACCATTTATGAATAATGTAAATTCTGGAAGATATCTAGCTTACATTTGAATTACTAGGAATTTTAATTTGTTTTGAGTGTGCATTCTATGTTTAACTTTTTAAAAAGATTTTGAAGTTGGATGATCTGTACATTTGAAATTTTTAGCTAGTAAAGCAGAAATAAGTTACTCTGGGTCAAATGCAATGAGAAGAGATAAGCTCTGCTAATATTGCATGCTAAATAATTTTTTCAATTCATTTTTTCACCTGTTTAATAATTAGTTTTGCAAATCTTTATTTTATTTTCATTTAGATATCCTGATAGAATCTATAAATGATATAAAATCCTTTTTTCCCAGAAAAACAAAGTGAAATAGTCTGATTGAAAGAAGACCTTTTATTGTTTCCACTGATCTTATTTATACTGTCTGTATTCTTTTACTAAATAATTCTATATGCAAACTTGCACTCTTTAATTGACACCACTTTTCAAATTGTCAAATAGTATAACAAAAATTGTATTGAATAGATTATGTCATGGGACTAATAAATTAATAAACAGCATGAATAAAAATGTAAATGCATGATTATGATTAGTTATGAAATTAAAAAAGGATGAAATAAATCGTGAGTTTTCTTTCCAAATCCCTTTCTTTAAATGTACCTTCTCATTTCACATCCGTACACAGGAATATGTATAATGATTAGGCCAGCATCTTTTTCTCAAAGTCATTCCTTGAAAGCAGGAAATTCTTCTATTACTGTTCCCTTGCAACTTCTATTTGGAGACATGTTATTCCTAATGTGGTGACATCAGGAGTGAGATTCTACCTGGTCGGTCCGGTTCTATAGAACTGGTTGTTATGATTCTGCCCAGTTTGGAGAACCAGCAAATTGCACAGCTGGCTGGCACCTCCCTCCACTCCACGCGCATTCACTCCTTACCTGGCATCCCCGCCATCCAACTTTCCTGTGTTAGCCTAATTTTTGGTAAGTTGCTATTTTTCCTTTTATTTTCCGACCATCAGCTGTTCTGACTATCAGCTGTGCCAGGAGATTTAGATTAGCTAGAAAACAAGAAATCCTTGGATTTCTTGCTTTATAGCTAATCTAAAAACAAAGCTGACTCTTCCTTAGGACTGAAGCTTCTATTTTGTGCAGACTCAGATAGCAAATTGCAGAATGATAGATCTCTAAGTGAATCTGTGATTCTGGGAGCAACTCAATCTGCCTGTCTGCTTTGCCTGATTTTAGGTAAAAGTTGCTCTTTTTTTTTATTAAAAAAATCAATATTTACATAAATATTAACAAACAAGGCATGCCCCCCCAGTCACATGACCACCAAGCCACACCCACAAATTAGGCCATGCCCATATAACTGGTTGTTAAGAAATTTGAATCCCACCCCTGGGTGACGTGACTGGTCCTTGACAGATATTTTCTTAACAATTTATCCAGTGTACTTTTCAAGCCACCTAAATTAGTTATCATATTGCTTTCTGGTAACAAATGTTACAGATTTAGTTTAGTGTGGTTATTGTATCAGGACTACGATTAATGTTAAACACTTTAATTTGAATTCATTCACCATGTTGAATTCTAATTTCAAACCATGGCAAGATGGAATTAATGCAAGTGACAATATAATATTTAACCATGTTTAAATCCAACTGAAAAATGTGCAGTGGAGAAAGCTTATGACACTATAATGAGTTCCTAGATTCTCATTTTTAACTTTGAGATCACTGGCAAGTATCAGATTTAGTTAATACATTTTTATAATTTCAGCATTCATTGTTTGTGATATATGTTACCTTTTTAGCAACAGTTTCTGGTGGTACATCTCGCCTTCCAAGGGGATATGGATTCCATTGGTTGCCAGAAGAAATATCTTCCTGTCCATTGTCTAAAATGCTGCTTTGTTGTGATGGGGTCTATTTTTAAAATATTGATAATTACTTAGTCAGAGCAATGCAAGCACCTCTTTTTTGATTTACTAACAGTTACTTTATAACTGTGTAGATACAATACATATCTTGGAGTTTACTAATTATGCACACACATAAATATCAATAGATATGCATTTAGATACATGTATTAAAGATAATGTACTTTTATATGTTGCTAAAAATTGGACAAAGACCTTAATGGACTTCCAAAGAATATGTAAAATGTTCCAATATCAGAATATTACCACTGTTTATATATGTTTAAGATAAAAGGCTTGACTTCTATTTCTAAATACTTTATAACAGGCGTTCATACTATCCGAATGTAAAAAAAATGATCACATTCTTTCTCTCATCCAAAATTTAATGTTAGATTGCAACTATAATTATTTTAAGATGCCCAATGTCACTGTATCAGTAAGCTTGATAAATGACTGACTGAATGAATGAATGAATGAAGAAATATGATAAATAAATGAAAGAATGATAAATGAGATAAATGAATGAAGAAATATGTAAATAAGGATTAAACAGGTAGTCTTCAGCTTATGATCACAACTGAACCAAAATTGGTTAAGTGAGACATTTTTAAGTGAGTTTTGCCTGATTTTATGATCTCTCTTGCCTCAATTGTTAAGTGAATCACTGCAGTTGATAAGTTAGTAATCTGGTTGATAAGAGAATATGGCTTCCCCATTAACTTTTCTTGTCAGAAGTTTACAAAAGGTTATCGCATGACCTTGGGACACAACAATGGTCATAAATATGAATCAGTTGACAAGCATCTGAATTTTGATCAAATGGCCCTGGGGATGCTGTAAAGGTAACTGTGAAAAATGGTGTCAAGCCCGAAATTGATGTAAGTGTAGCCATTTTAGTTAGTCTTAGTATAAATTCTTTTTCTTAATTTCTCTGTGGTTGTCCTGGGGGGAAGGGTTTCGGGCTTAACACATTCCTAAGGGGGGAGGAGTGGGGATAAAGAGAGATGTTTTGGCTAGGTGATCTTTCTTCCCATGGGAAATGAGCTGTCCTTGCTGGGGTCCCTTGAGGTGGAGATTTATGACATCAAGCAACATTAAATTATTTCTATTGGAGAATGTGACTTATGGGGGTTGTTTCTAACTTGTAATATTGTGGGGTAATTCCAGGTTGAGTCAGATCCGGAATTACCATGGACTTTGCCAATTTGATGCTTTCCTAAATAAATCTTTTTGAAGATGGACTTTGTATTTTTCTTTTTAAATGGATTTCATCACTTGGAAAGCTGACAAATGGTTATTAAATCACTTTTTTCAGTTGGAACTTTGGTCACTAATTGTCCTGTTGTAAGCTGTGGACTACCATAACAATATAATCTTTGTGGTCCCATAGTAACTTTTATGTTAGAAATATGAAAGGACTGGTTTAAGTAGAGGAAGAATTTTAGAAAAGAGATTATATGACATCCATTATGATAGTGAATAATTTCTGTATTTGAAGATTGAGTTATTAATTTTAGATGTACCAAGGAAACAGCCATCTTGCAGAACCTTAATACTGTTACTGTAATATAGTATAATGTTTCTAATGTCCAGAAAATAAAAACATTTGGAGTCAGATATACTGACCTTTTACTACATTTGTCTATATGAAAACATAAAGTTCAGAATGATAAAATAATCATAGGAAAAATAATCATATACTCCTGATTAAGAACATCATAAAAGAACTGAATGAACTTTACCAGAGTCAAACTTTTTTTTGCAGTAGAATTTTACATATCAGAAAAAAAGTCTCCCAGGCATTCTTTGTAAAATATTTAATGAAGAAACTATACGTTGCTAGAAACTGCCAACCAAATGAACCTTGAAAAGATACAACTGCTTTAGTTTGAAAATTTTGTAATACTTTTTAAAAATGCCTTTAAATTTTTTCTAACTTTAATGAATCTTTAATGAATAAATATTCATTAGATAATTTTACATGGAGCCATTTTATTAAATGAACTTTTTAATCAAGGAATGTCCAGTTCATTGGACGACTGAAATTAATGATTAGTTTAAACTACTCATAGTATTACCAAAACATCTTATTATGCATATTTTGTTTTCTTGTAAATAAGCAATCAAATGCTTTTTAATAACTCACTCATTTCCTTTCTTTTGTGATAAATATTCTTGGCATTATCAGACTTACTAGGCCAAGGCAAATAAATATGCACATATTTTATACTTTGAAGGTGGGGACAGGAATCATAAATAAGTCAAATCCTGTAAAGATTTTAGTAAATTTCAAATCCAAAGCAAATCCTATGCCATTATTCCAGAACATCTCACTGTATGTTTGGGAACAAGCCTTAAGCAATCCAGTCTGGCATGAATCAGTGACTGTATTTAGGAATACCTACATCCAATTTCATTTTAAGTGGGTAAACAAGAGCTTATAATGGGATATATGCATTCTTACATGGTCTTAAGTTAAAATTTGATTAATATTTTCCATTAATAGGAGAGAATCATACTAAGATGTCAGAATCACATTACATGAAAACTACACATAACAGTTAAATTTAAGGAACAATTATTCTAATTTCAAGTTCATAGGTAGAAATGCAAAATCAGCTCAATGATAAAAAAGAGGATATATATCAATGGGGAAAATCGAAGTATTATAGTTATTTCAATGCCAAGACCCACTAGCTTGTTTCAGTTATGTCCAACCCCCTTTTATCCCTTGAGAGAGAAAAAACCATGCACCTGATGACAACAGGTGGTTCTTTAAAAAAGAAAAGAAATAAAATGAAAGTATATTAATGTTGCTAATTCCAGAAAGCACAAAGAAAGGGATCAATATCATAAGTATCTGCAATGATGCAAAGTGGATAAGGATCAAAATGTGCATTGCGATATCATGATGCAAGTCCCATTACTTGCATAATTTTGTCCAGTGTCAGGATAAAGGTACAAAAGAATATAATTTGGTTTAGTTAATTCATATCCTCTGTTCAGAACATCTATTGCCCATTTGTGCACATTTAACTTGAACAAGTTAGAAGTATTTTGAATCTTATAACATATTTTAGAATACCACTTACAAAATCAGGAGCCTATTTCTTTCTGCCAAAGAAACTGACTGAATGAATTTGAACTTTATTTAGAATTTTCTGTAAAATGTTGTGGGATATAACCCATCTGGATTTTTAAATACACATGGGGTTAAATGCAACATAAAGCTAACTCTACAACAGTTTACATACAGAAACACACAAATACAGTAAAAGATGTGAGCAGGACATACACCTGACATTTCTCTTGAGTTAAAGTTGTAGCTACTCTTAATCAGGAATCTAGTATCTATAGAAATTGAATACTGAAATGCTACCTTAAATTAAATGAATTTGTAATGAACCTTTGGAAGTAACTTTAGGTATCTGAATGGTACTAATGCCCCTGATATCTCTAAACATCGACAACATGAAACATACATAACTCTTTGATCTTTCTGGTTAACGTATGGAGTTCTGTACATCAGTCTGTAAGAGAAGAGCAGAAAGCAGCATGACAAAAATATGGTGAGCCAAATTACTTGGAGCAGAAGAGAGGTCACGGGGCAAATTAGGTTTAACTTCACTTTTTGGGTCGCTTTTGGGATACAAGCATGAATAATAGAAATGAGCTAAAACGGGAGATGGTATGGAGAAGTATTTATTATATGACTGATATATGCAAGCTATCTCATACTTACTTTCGGTAGAGGTAGCTCTTGATGCATTTGGCTTTCAAATTTAGATTTAGTCTGCAAGTTTAATGTCATGCTTCTGCCCGCATGCATTGCTGACAAACCTCCAGAGCGCAGCATGCCAAGGTTAACAGTGTTGTGTTTATAAGCAGCAGTCTGAGTAGAGGAAATAACAATCACGTGACGAGATATGAACACACATGCTTATTCAGAAAAAATACTGCACATATATGATTTTGACATAGTCTCAATTAAAGCAAACAAACAATACCAAGAAATAAGGAACTTATTTATGCATGCACTGTAAGACAGAAGCACAGAAAGTGCTAGTTGTACATAAAATGGTTATGGTACCATAAAAAGACACTGACATAAAAAAGCAAACTTCATACCAATGGTCTCTAAATCACAGTTAATATACAAAACCAAGTTAACTTTGTGAGGAAGGAAACATTGAGGTGCTTTATTTACCTCTTTACAATAAAATATCATGTATCATCTCAGAAACTAAATAAATTGGAAAGAAAGTGCAGGATGTCCCGAGCACTCTTAGAAAGAAAAATTGAACCACCAAATTTTGGGGAAGATAAACATTTTAAAAGTCAAATAAAATAATACTTGTTTGTGAATATGCTTAACCACACTAAAATATGATGAGGCTGGATATTTGAATTTTTTACAACTGAGATATTAGTTGCTCAGTAATCCCAAGAATTGGATTTCACACAGAACACAAGACAACATTTATTAAACTTGCTCACAAGCTGTATCTTAACATTGATTTTACTCAACATACTGCTATATATTGGAATGTACAGTATATTAGTTCTGTGTCAAGTATGACAAATACATACTGGCAAGAGATTATGCATTATATATTACCTAGAATCTAATTTAGACAAATGGTAGAGATCCTAATTTACTCCATTCCCATTAGGTCTCCAAACAGATGACACTGATTTAACATATTCCTGTGCAGGTAATCCTCTAATTATTATAATGGAGGTCATCACAATCATAAGTCGTGCTGGTCATAAATTAGGCCACCCGCATTATCAACCTGATTTTACAACCTTTTTTGCAGTGTTGTTTAGTGACTACCACAGTCATTAAGTGACGCCTACAGTCATTAAGCAAACACTGAAGTTGATAGGTAAACACTGTGATCGTTAAGCAAACCAATGATTCACTATGGCTGGTTCTGTGGGCGTGGCTTGGTGGGCCTGGCAGGGGAAGGATCCTGCAAAATCTCCAGTCAGAGGCGCTATTTGTTGGTTCTCCTAACTGCTCAAAAATTCCTCTACTGGTTGTCCAGAACTGGTCAGAATCTGCTGAATACCACCTCTGTGGTCATGTGACCTTAGGATGTGGCAAACAGCCATTAAGGAGCGCCAGTTGCTGAGTGCCCAAACTGTGATCACATGCACGTGGAGTGGCAACTTTGAATCTGAGTCGTAGGTACTCCTAGTGTGGTCCATCATAACTTCAAACAGTTGCTAAGTGACCAATCATAAGTCAAGGACTACCTGTACTAAATAGTAATAGGCAGAAATGCTGACACATAAGAGAATTCTTGTCTGACAGCTGAAATATAATCAAATGCTAATGTTATCTTAGTATATAGGGAACGGTATGCCTAGTAGTATTGAGAAGAAAAGGTGATTTGGACCATGAGGAAGTGCTTATCTAACATGTATTGGCAGCTCTTTAAAGCAGCTGAGTTTTTCTTGGTCTCCTTAGGCAATCCCCGAAGCCAGTTCAACTGGTAGCCAGTATAACTCCAGAAAGCGGTCCATCTCTGCATATACTGCTGCATCCTGGACCAGCTGTAAGTTTCCAATACTATGTATACATGTACATATGTTTTTATTTATTTGAAGTATGTATAAGCAGTCCCTTGTCCAATATTTTGGATTAGTCATTATCCAATAGTTTGGATAGTCTATTTGTCAGGTGATTCAGACAGGATTACAGGTAGTCCTCCACTAACAACTACTATTGAGTCCAAAATTTCTGTTGTTAAGCAAGGCAGTTGTTAAATGAGTTGCACCCCATTTTACAACCTTTGTTTCCACAGTTATTAAATGAATCACTGAAGTTGTTAAGTAAGTCATGTAGTTGTTAGCAAATCTGGCTGCCCACATTAACTTTGCTTGTTAGAAGCCAGATGGGTGGGTTACAAATGATGATCGCATGACTCCAGGACAAGGCAATTTTCATAAATACATGCCAGTTGTCAAGTGCCTGAAGTTCGACTATGTGACCATGGAGATGCTGCAATGGTTGTGTGAAAACTGGTTGTAAGCGTGAAAACTGATCATAAGTCACTTTTTTCAGTGCTACTGCAACTTTGAATAGTCTCTGAATGAATGGCTGTATATTGAGCACTACCTGTATCTAAAGGGTCTTCCAATCTAGGATTGAGTGCAACTGATGCACAAGATGAATCTGTGTCAAGGCAGGGGGGGGTGTTTCAAATTTTTTTTACTACCAGTTCTGTGGGTGTGGCTTGGTGGGTGTGGCAGCGGAAGGATACTGCAAAATCCCCATTCCCTCCCCACCCCACTAACCTGCTTTTCTCCTGTGCAGGGCAACAAAAGAAGACCCAGCCAATCAGTTGGGACTCAAGAGACAGAAAATAAATGGGGGCGGGGCCAGTCAGAGATGGTATTTGCCAGTTCTCTGAACTACTCAAAATTTCCAGTACCGGTTCTCCAGAACTGGTCAGAACCTGCTGAATACCACCTCTGCTCCCCACCCCGCTAACCTGCTTTCTAGCTCCGTTCTCCTATGCGGGGCAACAAAAGGAGACCCAGCCAATCAGTTGGGACTCGAGAGGCAGAGAATAGATGGTGGCAGGACCAGTCAGAGGTGGTATTTTCTGGTTCTCCGAACTACTAAAAATTTCCGCTACTGGTTCTCCAGAACTGGTCAGAACTTGCTGAATATCATCTCTGGTCAAGACCCTTGATAGATAGATAGAGGAAGGACCTAGGTACAAATATCCACAATTCCGGTGAGGATTCAGTGCATTATTCCCCTTAACCACTAACCTCTAGACATGTACCCAGGATGACAGCATCACATAGAAATTTTAAGCACTGCTAAAAGCCTTCTATCTAATGTCATATTTATATAACAATATCTCTTCTTTTTAAAAGAAACAGAAATGCCAAATTATATTCATTCATAAGCACATTAAAAGAAAAATAAAACAAATTAACCAAAGAATAATGTTCACAGCTTGCTAGAGCCAATTCTTTTTGCTTTGCTTTTCCCTAGCATTGACAGTCAATCTTAAATCTGAGCCTTTTAGCAGCATGTAGCAAAACAAAAAAACAAAAAACCTCAAGAAATACAATATTCATTTTTCTTTTTGCTTTCTGAGCTCTCTTTCTGTGTTCTCTAAACTAATGCCCTTTTTCCAGGAATTAGAATATGAACTTTGTTGTTCAGAATAATGATTCACCGAAGCACATTTTTGAGAATCTACTTTGAATTATATTTTTCCACTATTAATCTCCTTGTCTTCCATGCTCCTATGTGAGATTGCAATTAATTTGAGCATAGGAAAATAACTTTATTATAACTGATTGTGGGTTAAAAATTTACTCACTTATTTAAGCGCCTAAATTTCTTTTTTAAAAAAAGGACCAAGAGACTTCAGGCAAGCAATGTGGAAAACAAATGTGATGAAAAATATAATTGAAATCATAACATCATTATCTTAAGTTTTTTTGTGATGAGGTATCATATGACAGCCAGTTTGGTGTAAGGTTAAGGTGATGGGCTAGAAACCAGGAACCTGTGAATTCTAGTCCTGCTTTGCGCATGAAAGCCGGCTAGGTGACTTTAGGCCAGTCACTCTGTCTCAGCCTAATCAACCTCTCATATGATTATTGTAGTGGAAAAAATAGGAGGAGGAAGGAGTACTAGGTATGCTTGCGGTTTTGAATTACTTTTAAAGTAATAAAGGTGGAATAAAAAAATCTAATGAATAAATATATACATACAGTACAGATGATGCTTCTCATCTCAGAGGGAAGCTGTTCTATCAAAGGATACAGCTCCATGTCCATAAAAATATGAATAGTACGAATGATCTATACTGCAATATTTACTTATCATATTTAGTCATTTATATAATTTAAATTCCTTGTTGATGTAATGAAGACAAGGAATAAATAATGAAGACAGAGGAAGAAATATAACTATAGTTAGATAAAAGAAATTTGAGTCCAGAGAAGAACTGTATCTTCAGGAAATGTCTCACACAAAATGCTTCCTATTTCTGATAAGATAAAGGAAGAGAGAAGGAAAGTGCATTTAAAATTGCAAGATTCTATTTCTATAATCTTATAATAAAAGGAATGTTAGTTCAAGTCCCATCTTAGCTATGAAAGACGGCTTGGCCAGTCACTTTCTCTCAGCCCTACCTACCTCACAGAGTTTTTGTGATAGGGGAAATAGGAAGAAGAAGATATGCTGGATATGTTTGCCATTTTAACTTATTTATAAAAATAATAAAAGGTAGGATACAAATAAATAAATAAATTAGCATGCATGGTCTATCTTGAAAAGTTGACAAGTTTTCCACTGCTGTGGGGTGGGCAGCAGTTGGTATGCTGCTCATTCCTCTGCCAATAAGATAAGCATAAAAAGGCAACTCCCTCAAAAACAAGAACATCTATAATATGGACAAAATTGCCCTCAAAATAATTAGTAGTAACTACATAAATTATGTGCCTGCAAAATTCCAACTCATATTGTATCTTCTGTGCTATATGGAGCAATCAGGTCTATGAAACCCAGGATGGAAGGTGCAAAAAGGAACTCCATATGGAGGGAATTCCAAAATAATGGGAGTGGCAATTGAAAATGTTCACTTCTGAGGTCCCATCAGATAACAGTCTCATATTAGATGGGGCCTGAAAGGACTTGACTGTTCAGTTTAATTATAACAAGCAGACAAATACAGAAGGTGGTTACTTAGATAACTTGATCTGGAATAATATAAGGTCTTAAGGGTACAATAACTTGAAGGTGACAGTAACTTGAATTGCACCTGGAAACCAAATGGTAGCCTGAGCTCCCAAAGCAATGTTGTCTGCCAACTATATTAGGATGTCCATCCTTGTTTGGGCTGCTGAATTTTGTACCAGTTGTAGCCTCTCAAGGAAGGCTCCATATAGAGATGTCCATCCTTGTTTGGGCTTTTGAATTTTGTA
The DNA here is from genome assembly GCA_004320025.1 of Laticauda laticaudata. Lineage (NCBI taxonomy): Eukaryota > Metazoa > Chordata > Lepidosauria > Squamata > Elapidae > Laticauda > Laticauda laticaudata. The sequence continues at coordinate 54,641 of BHFT01023203.1, forward strand.
TCAGTTATAGCTTTCCAAGGAAGGCTCCATATAGAGCACATGATGATCATCCTAGTGAAAGGTGACTATGGCATGTGACTTATAGCTTCTGTTAACTTTTCACTTCTCTGCTCCTATTCACTCACATTCAATTTTTTTTTCCTGCAGAAAGTTCCAACTGTGTGTTAGTTGTAGAAATATGCATTTGTAATCCTAAATGGAAAAGTGAAGGTGAAGGAACAGAGTTTGGATTTTGTAAACTTCTACTTCCAAACTTTTAATTGCTGTAAAGATATCAGTACTTCATTTTCTAAACTACTCTCCAATATGGCTACTCCAATGATACTGACATTAAACCACTTTGATTAAACTTTTAGTGAGTTACTAAACACTTTCCACTAGATTAAACCCATGCAAGTTTTGAGTTTTCATTTTGTGATGATTTAGCACTGAAATTACAAAAACATAATTCTACACTCATAGGATTATAGAAATCAACAGCTTATATTTCTTTTGTCCATGAAAACTAGTTAAATTAAAAATAAGCTCTGTGATATAGTTGTTTTCCACATATGCAGTATTCCACATAGTAGTTATAACCGAATGGTTAATTTACCGCTTTCTGAATCACAGTTAAACTGTGAACTGCTTTCAGACATTCATTCTTTTTCATTTTGCTTATTTAAAGATTCAAAATGTAGCAATAGATTTTGAAATACATTTAGTGGTTAGGGTAACAGCAACTTCATGGCAAGAGGCAATTTGGTATAGTGGTTAAGTCATTAGGTTAGAACCCAGGAGCCTATGAGTTCTAATCCCATCTTAGTTTCAAAGTCAGTAGGGTGGTCTTAGGCCAGTCATTTTTCCTCAGCCCTATAAGAAGGCACTGGCAACTCAGTCCTGGAAAATCCCTGCCAAGAAAACTAAGGCAGTTTCCAAAAATCAGACACAGCTGAACAGAAAAAAAATGACAGAAAATCTGAGCACAAGGAAAATATGAATCATATAGACTACTATATGATTCACATTTTCCAAGATAATTCAAATATTTTTGCTAGCATATTTGTTTATCTCAAATTTGCATTTCTTTAACAAGAATCTACAGAGATGAATTTCTTCGTATTTAACCTATAATCAAGGCAATCTAGATGAAGAAAAAACAGTATACGGTAGACAAAACAAATAAGTAAATTGTAAGGATTTAAAAGGCTGATGAAAAAAATTTCTGAGAAAGTCTATGAAAGAGATAGATCTTTCAACAAATCAAAAGTAATACATGTACATATTTAGTGTCATCTCATTTTTTGAACATTTAAATATTTTTATACTTTAACTACAAAATGCAGTTTAAGACAAAAAACCAGTTCTACAATTCTTTCAGTGTAGTTCAGTGTAATTTTCTAAGAACATCCTGAGATGTTCCCTTTTCTTATACACAATTATAAAGTTATATTTCAGGTAGAAATTGTATCTTTTAATCCTTTCAAACTGTTATCCTACTGAAAACTGCTTATCTCTGTTGTTTTTACTCTCAGTGGATAAAAGTTATAAGTGACTGTACTTTGCACTGAATTCATAGGCCTGGGAATAATGAATTCATTTCACAATAAAAACATCAGTAAAGGAGAAATTTTCCCTGCAACAGTGTTGTGCTGAAATTATAAGTTCAAATTGAATTAGCTGTGAAAAATAGAGTCAGAGAAAATACTAAAACATATGTGATATACTGCTCCTTTCTCTACATACAGAACTTCTAAATTATTTCTTGCTATTTCAGTTACTATAAAGCATTTTATTCAAAGGGTAAACACCAACATCCTAATAATGGCTCCAAATAATACAATGACTTGTAATTATGTTTACCTAGTGCAAAAACACCAACTTTCATTGAGTTAATCTGTACATCTACCAATTATTTGTTACTTAAGAACATTGTTCTTATGTACATTTGTAATGTAACTTAGAATTAGCTTACTCTGAGTTTTTTTTTACTTAGGTAAAGTTCATAAATATACCTAGATATACTGTAAATTAAATCAATTAATTTACTTCCAAATACAAAGGGTTAAGGCTTAGGTGTCAGAACATCAACATGTAATTAATATTACGGACTGAGGATGGCTTCCTATTTTTATACTCTAACCATTCCCAAGTATAGAAGAGCTTTCTCTCTAGCTCGCTTTAATGTCTTGCCCTCAGCACTACTGGATGGGTGAGTTAAGAGGCTCCCGATTAACGAACGGCTATGCTCCTGTGACAGAGTTGAGGTTGAAACTGTGGAGCATGTCCTTTTATATTGCCCTATGTATAATGCAGGCAGATCTAAGTTATTGTCTCTCCTTGAAACAGACCCTTCTAGACCCAATGTTAGTAATTTGTTCTTATATAGTCTAGGGGTAGCTCTTCATACATCACTTCTCAGGTTTCCAAATTTTTTTTAAGAGCTGTAACCATCAGGGGAGAATGCTGTTATTCCCCTTCGTCAAGTTTTTGGTGACCAGTTGTTCATAATTAATTTTCCCATGTTCTTCTTTTGTTGTACTTGTGTTTTGGTCTGTGACCGCAAATAAAGTATTATTATTATAACATGTAATTAATTCCTGTAATTGATCTTCTATCGTGGGTAAGGAAATCAACCAATTAATCTACCATGACTGAGTGGCACATCTATCACTATACAACGAAAGATAACCTTATTCATAAACATAGAACAAATTCAGTGATTTTAATGGATTTCTCTGGATGTCCTTCAGAATTTTGGATTGTGCTTATTCAGTGAAAGTCTTTCTGGGCCATAAATATACATCATTGTTTTGTTTTGGAATTTATCCTGTCATTTTTCTCTTTATAATATAAAAAAGTAGAGTATAAATACAGCCTCAGTTTAGTAGTGTTTTGATAAATAGTTTAGCTTAAAAAACACAGTAAGTCATCACTTAGGCATTATTTGAAATATGAGTGAGGCTTTTCCTCAATTCTTCAAGAATTCCTGAAATGTATACACATTTATCTATCTTAACAGAGATATGTTTAGAACATTAACAAATAGCATATTAATCACTGCAAACAACAATTTTGAACATAAAAAAAACTCAAGTCATGAATTACAAAGGAATGCCAAACATACCCTGTCTAACCTTCTAGCTTCTATATGTCTAAGTAGCTGTTGTCTCCAGTCAGCAGGCATTTTACCACAGCTCTCATTTCCCTTCACAGGGGTAGGCCTTGTCTTTAAATCAGGGTTATCTGATGGCTTCTCACCATAGTTACTCAAGTTATAGTCAGATGGTATTTTTTCTAATAGAGCTGCCATTGTTGGCCTGGCTGAAACTGGCCTGGTTTGGGAGGTACCATAACTCTCTGTACTGTAGCTCCTTGCAGACAAAGGCCTCCTTTGTGTTAAGTTTTTAACAGGGAAGCTTCCAGACTGGGTTTTCATTTCTTGATATGAAGAGTGTTCATCTTCATACCTGCCATTTCTTTTGAGAAACTGGGATTCAGACACTGAAATGCTGCTTTGGCGTTCCATAGCTCCTCTATACTGATGTCTGTTATACCTATCGCTTTGAGGCATTTCATGAGGCTCACTGACTCTTCTATACATGGACATTTCAGTGGAGCTGGCCAATGAATCTGCTCTTCTTAAAAATCCAACCCTTGATCCCTGACTTGTCAACTGAGTATTGACAGTCTCTTCATTCACAGAAGGCTGTGAGAAGGAAAACATGTGTTCCATGGGTGGATATCCTCGGTAGGCTCTGGGACTAACCAAATCCTTAGAGACATTTTTCGTCTGTTGGGGAATGTATTCTGGAGTATGTTGGAAAGGGGGCGGTAGTCTCTTTTCAGCTTTCACTTCCACTGATCCTTGAGGATTAAAACTTTGGTCAAACTGGTATACTTTTTTAGTCACGGAGGGCTTTTGCTGTTGTTGGACCTTTATGCTCCCATAAGTCAGCAGTTCATCATCAAGCATTGGCACAGACTGGCTACGGGACATACTAGACATTCCATGTTCTGGCCCCAACATCTTATCTTGTCTGTCATGTATCCCTGCGTTATCAGTAGTAGCTGCATAGTTCTCTAGTGGTATGTTATAAACTTTATATGCACCAATATCTATCTCATCTATACTTTGTGATTTCTTAAACCGGCTTGTTTTTAAATCTCTCATCATTGGAGAAAGCCTCTCTGTACTTTTGCTGATGGAAATAATATTTTTAGAAAGCTCTGGGCGACAGTGAATGTGTGAAAAGACATTGCTGAGACTTCTGTTAGTGTTGGAATCATGATATTCCCATGGTGTACCTGGAGAAAAAGTACTAGATATTTCAGGAGAATCTTTAACAAGATCTTTCCTTTCAGGTAAAGGGCTGCTACTCGGGGTGATCTCCAGCTTAGAAGGAAAAGCTGTCCTATCTTCAAAGGGGCTGGGTGTTCTTGTCCAGTTCTGCCAAGGGTTTGATGGAGGCACTTCTGATTCAGGGGTATTTCGGATAGTGGGTTGCTCAAGTTCTAGGGGAATACCAACTATCCTATCTTGCCTTATTAAAGGCCTGCGTCCATGAGCAGATGTGCTTCTTGATTTGGAGCTTAAGAGAGGATTAGTGCTAGGATTCTCCACAGTGTTCTCCTCTGCCACAAATCCTGTGTTATCATAGTGAGAGCTGTCATTCCAACTGTCAGCAAAGGTATCACTCATTGGACGCCTATCATTGTGTTGCTGTAAATTTCCTGCTGGAGCAGATTCCCGCTGACTGAGTAAAGGCTTGGTCTCAAGGGGTTGTGGGAAAGATTGGACAAGCCTGCAAAAAACAAATATTTAAAAAAGCCTGCATCAGAAAACAGTAAATTACAGCAGATTAAAATGTTAACAAATACCTGATCATTATTACATACATAGTTTAACCAATCTATTACTGAATGGAATGTTAATCTAGGCTGGAGTGGAATATGAAAATTAGTTGAGAATGTGGGTGATCTGTTAATGTCAACATTGATTTGTTTTAAATTCTGCAATAGACAAAATATTATATAAGCAGAACAGACAAATTTTCAGAACAATGAGGCCAATGAAGCACTTCTAAGCTATGTTGATGTGCTTAGCTCTTTCCTTGTTATCAATGAAATCCACCTTGGAATGAATTGTTTTCCATCCAAATGGCAGAAATGGAATGAAGGAGAAATTGGAGCATGAGGGAGGGAGTGAGAGAGAAAAGTAACAGAAAAGCAAACATAACTTCCTTACTTCCTTCCTCCCTCCCTCTCTCCTTTCATAATAAATTCAGGAATATAATTATATACTAATGGAACTTAAGCACATAGCACTGAGCTTACCATCAATGTCAAAGCCTCTTTCAAAAAGTAATTGGCTATATCCCTGAAGGAATAAAATTGCCCAGTAGTTAATATAAACAGGTGTATATTGATTAAGAAAAACTAGATGACAATAATCATTACATAACCTTCTATGACCTTTGATTAGTATTTTCAGTAGAAATAGACCCTTGGGAATCTGCGAAAGGTATAAGAAGTTTTGATATTTGATTCATTTATGAGGCATAACATTTTTTTGAATTCTGGATAGATTCTCAGAAAAATGAAGAATCAAACACAAGAATCAGGGCCTGAGCATTATTCTCTGAATTTGGCTGAAATTATAATGATGTCTACAAGCCCATGCCACCAGAGAGTACTTTCAGTTTTTTTAAATGTAGGATTTACTGAATTCTTTTTAGTTCTGTTTATTTAAGCTTTTTGGTTAAATAAATTATATATCCCTATAGTCAACTTGAATGCAATCAAATAAACATACCTGTTACCCCACAATGAATTATTTACTGCATCTTTAGCTGTAGTCTGCAAAGATCCTATTTTAACATGAGCATTAGAAGACCCAGAAGAAGCTTGTGATGGAGAGTAGTCTGAGTATGTGCCTGAAGAAACACTGTTATTCATGCAGTGAACTTTATCGGCTTCAGACTCATCAGTTGATTCTGGAAAAAGCAAAGTAACTTGTTAATATGAAATTAAAAATTCAGGGATGAATTTTTAGAAAACAAAATACCAATAGTACTTAGACTTATATACCCTTCACAGTACCTTACAGCCCTGTCTAAGAAGGTTACTGAGTCAGCAAATTGCCCCCAACAATCTGGGTCCTCATTTTACTGACCTTGTAAGGATGGAAAACTAAATCAACTTTCAGCCAGTGAGGACTGAACTTCTGGCAGTCAGCAGAATTAGCCTGCAATACTGCATTCTAACCACCTCATACACACACACACACACACACAAAATATATGTTATAATTAAACACAGAAAAGTAATTTCCAATCCTTTTCTTTTCTGTTTAGCTACATGTCTTCATATATGCTTCTGCTTGGACTCCACATAAAAAACAAATGCAGCTAATCAGCATTATCTTCTGCTTGATTTTCTACCTTCAGTCACATCGGACACTTACAGAGATTATGGCAATCAATTAATGCAGCTAGCCTTACACAGCACATTGATTTATTATTATAGTTTTGCACTTTGCTTCTCACACTTATACATATGTTTGTTAAAATAGCTGTTTTTCTTTGATTAAAATATATTAATTATAATGATAGGAAGAATTGAATTTTTTTTGCTACTGAAGGATGTTTTTGCAGCATTCCACACTCTCCATGAGCTTAAGCAAACTTCAAAGGTCACAAACAAGATGGCCCAGGAACTTTGGTTGAAAATGGATCAGTTGTCTTTCCTCAGTAAATGAAAGTACTGTAACTATTTTCAAGATATATTACTATGCAATATCTTCTCAGCTACAAATTCAATATGATCAAATTGTCATAATAATCTATGACCATGATATTGTAAAATTACTTACATATAGTTTGATGTGTAAGCAATTATGCTACTGTATTCAGGATCAGTCTGATGCTTTATAATCATATACTTAAAAGCATTTACCACAAAGCATTTCTGTATAAAGAACAATAATAGTTCTGCATTCTTCACCCATTATCTCCAGTTATGACACAGGAGTTTAGAAAAATCAAGTACCTTTCTTTTCTTTTCCTAAGAGAACAAGTTTTGGTTGATATAATGGTGCATCAGTCATTGAGGGGCGAAGTTCTCCCATCCTCATGTCATTCACTGGGTGTACAAAAGAATCCTGTAAATTGGAATAATATTGGAAAATTGAATATAATAAAGACAAAGATGCAATTTTCAGTGGACTTTAAACTATACTTTTATGAGAACTATGAATACTAAGCACATTCACTTGGAAGATAGTGGCAAATATTATCTGGCAGAATTCAGTATTAAAATTATCCAAAACATTAACCTACATATTAAAAATCAAGAAGCATAACTAGCAAACTCATGCGAACAAAAACATGATGATATGCCCCCAGCTAAATACACATAATTAGACAGCTTGGAACTACTGAGAGCCTGCTGATTACTTGTCTCAGTAGTTCCCTGCTGCAGAGTAAACCTGAATAGCCTGTGGAACTCAATCCTGCTTGCCAGAGCCTTCCACCTCAGGGACTTCTCAGCCAAGACCAAGTGACCCTGATCTGAGAGACACTGAATGCACATTCAGGAGGCTACACAGCACAGAAGTGCTAGAAGACTGTAAGTTTTGGCAGGAAAATAGATGAGCTGCTCCAAGGTGATTGATGAGGCTCAGCTGTATGCTAAAAATGGATCTAGGGTGAATATCTTAACCTTCCCTTGCATGTGGAAATGATTTTTACACTGGGAGTATTGCTTGTTTTACTTTAGTTATAATGTTCCTCTTTAGACTTTGTTTACTTATTTTTCTGGGATTCCCAATTTGTTTGGCATTTTAGATTAGTTTTCTGTATCTTCTGTTGCAACATATGTTACCTAAGGTATTTAAATTCAAACTTGATTACTTCCTATTTCTTGCTGTTGCTTTTTTCTCAATTTACTTCTTCTACTCTGTACCTGGCATTGAAGAGTTTTATAACTGGTCAGGTTGCAGGACAAGCAGAAAACATGATAATTTTTACTATTCCTTTAATTTTCATCAATTGATTTCTCCCTGCAATCGAGTGCCATTCTGGATGATAATTAAACTATACTGACATTATTTTTATATTATACCACCAAGGCTTTTGTGTGATTTCTTTTTTTATCTCTAGTAATGGTTTAACAATGGTTTTACTTAGTTTTTACTATTAATAGAATATTTTTTAAAAAATAAAATGACTTGTGTACAGAAAGTAATCTATGCAATTGGTTTCTAATGTATGTGTAAAATTGCTGAAAGAACACTCCATCTTAAAATTAATGATTATGCTTCTCTCATAAGTCAAGGAGTCTTCCATATTTCTTAAAACTGTTATGAAACATATTCCCTTCTATATTTATCTTCTCCTGAGGAAATCAACTTTTCTGTTGATCATCTATTTTGAGCCATCTAGATCAGGGATATCAAACTCGTGTTGTCACAGCAGCATCACGTGACGTATTGGGACTTTTCCCCTCGTCGCTAAACTGGACATGGTGTGGCCAGCGCATGATGCATCTGGCCCATGGACAATGAGTTTGACAGCCCTGATCTAGCTCTGGAATTTCTTCAGATCTCCAAATCAGTACAATAATTACTAATAACTACTGGAGAATAATAGACAATAACAATAGAGATAGACAGACAGACAGACACTGCTTCAATCTTAAAATTATTACTTTAAAGCAGGGGTCCCCAACCACCGGGCCCGGACCGGTAGCAGTCCATGGATCATTTTGTACCAGGCCGCAAAGAATGAATAATTGTGATTAAAATATATATAAAAATATGTTTTTAGTAAAGAAATAGTAAAGAAGCCCTTTACTATTGGGGAAGAATTGATTTTGCCAGTCCTTGAAAAAGCGTTTCTGCGTGAAACTGGTCCCTGGTACAAAAAAGGTTGGGGACCACTGCTTTAAAGAACACTGGTGTTTATTCTTTGTTACCTCCACTGACAGCTCTTTTGTTGCCATGGGCCACTTGTGCTCAAATTTGTCTTTCACAACTTGTTCTGAACTGGCAGATGGTGCTGAATTCTCAGGCCTCACTCCATGAGTAGATTTTCCCACCAAATTTTGAACAGATTTCACCATGTTTTTTAAATCTTCTGGATATGGAGTTGGATAACGCTTTAAATTTATTTCAACCTGAATATGTAGTTAACAAAATAAATTAAAAGTAGAAGCAGAAAAGAAGAATAATTGTTAAAATGTTCAGTTTGATTACCAAGGTGATATACATTGCAAAACACAGACAGTGAATTTAGGAATTTGAGACAATGTTAACATAGAACATCTGCTACACTGCACTTTTTGAAAAGCAAAAGCCAGTATCACATATAATAGGGTGATGCAGAATTCCAGTCCATTGTTGTCAGTGATAAAAATGTGATCAAAATTATACCATGATACTTATGATGCAAAATATTCCTCTAATAGTTTAGGAAGATTCTAGAAATTCACTAATATAAGGAATGTAACTATAACACAATATTGTGACTGCTTATTTGAACATACTGTACCTAAAATATACAACCGAAAAGAAGCCTAATTGTCCTTAAGTCTATAAAAGCTATGAAACTTAAGTGAATTACATTCAGTATTGAACAATTATTTTTCTTCTCTGATAAATGGGTATACTTGAATAAACTGTGACACTTTATTTACCACAAACATAAAAAATAGATGTACAGCCAATATTCCAAAGCATACACAGCTTAATAGGCATCCATCCAAAAAAGCTTGACTGATATGAAAAATACAGACTATGGTACAAACTTACACTCAATGTTGAAGTATAATAAAATACGCATTACAGACAAGCACATTGAAACATAGACCTCAGTAGCAAATATAAAATGTTACATGGTGTCAATGTCCTGCACAAGAACTATTTAACTGTAATGAGTGGATATAACACTACTACAGCTCTCATTGATAGTCTAAAGACTGCAAGTGCTGATAGACTCATCTAAGCACTTGTATTAAAAATTATCTGGGCAATGGCTTAACTGATGCCCAATACAATCTAAAAAAGGGGGCACATAAGCAAATTGTGCATGCATTGGAAAAGCTACTAAAATACAAAGTAGCTAAACTGAAACAAAGATATCTGACGAAAGCAATTTATCTTAGATCAATATTATTTTTCAGTGGTAAATTATTCTCAGATGTGCTAGATAGAAGTAGGGTGAAGATATTCCTATATTAATATTAAAAAGGATAATTACCAATGCAGTCTAGACTCCCTTTCTATTCATGGTCTTTTATGTTTCACATTTAAAGTTACCTCAGAAGTAGCATGCCGCTGGGGATAAAAACCTTCCAAAGTGCAATATTCCTGGATAGAAGAATTTCTTTTTTAATTTCTACTGTCAAATTCAATTCAGCAAACAATGATATACTTGACCAAAAGCAAATGTTATCAGATTCATCAATGCAGATTTGTTATGAAAAAAATGTGTTATAAGATCCATCTCAATTAAATGTAAAAAGCAACTTATAAGTACCTAGCAGGCTGCTTTAGGAGAAGCATTTTCTTGAAAATCAGGCCTTTGATATTGACTGTTCTTTTGCCCCTTAAAAAAATGCCTTCGTTATGCAGTGCATATGACAGAGAGGCAAGATATAAAATATTTTGATCAGTTCTAAGATGAAATCTTTATTCTATGTTTCATAACCTGGATGAGATTGTAAGAAAATAATTTTTAAATACCCAAATATTTACCAGTCAGTATATATCTGATTAGATATCAAGCAATATTTTCAAGTTTCTTAACTTTTAATTTTGAAAAATTTCCCATTTAATTAGACTTGCAACCATTTTAGGAAAAATGCTGATCTTTTCCTATATTTACTACAGTATAATGTGAAATTAATAGGCATATGTCCACTGTCTCTTTAATATGAGGATTTAAAAGAATGCATTTTCAATTGTTGCCAGATTTTTAGTTTTTGCAGAGATATTGGTATATTAATAAATTCCATTATTATCATATTAACAATAATTATGGCTAACAGGATTTTTTTCTTAATCCAGAATCTGGAATCAAATTACAGTTTCAGAGTCTGATTTCAGATAAATTCCGAATGGGTGAATTCATATTAAGTGTGAATAAATTCAGTGTACTTTGAGAATCTTGTTGTTGACTTGTATTGTTTGTTCATAGGGTTGTATTCTACTATATATTGGGGTTAATTAAAGTTTTCCAGTTAATCATGTCTATTGTTAAGGTTAGATTATTTTTTAATCAAATTAAAATCACAATGGATTTGCTAAAAATCAAAATGCATTTTGCATTGGAAAAAATTGTAATGTATTGATAAAATGTATACAGATGTATATTTGTTATTGCTCAGTTTGTTTCCATCAAGTATAATAAAATCTTTCTGGCAGTGGCTCTTGTGCAATTTTGTAACTATTAGAAGTACTAAGGGTTTTTATATGAAGACATAATTTACCATGTAAATATTTTGAAAATGTATTTATCATATATATGCTACCTCCCTGAATATTAAAAATGTAAAATTTAAAACCTCATAAACAGTCTATGGAGAGATAGGAGGAATACAGTGGAAAGTTATTTTTTTATTTTATTTAAATATTTCAGTCAATTTCTATTTGCTACTAAAATATTTTATGCATTTTTGAGGGTTTTTTGTGTAAATATAAAGAGAATATAAATTAGTTGTAGTGTTATTTTTTTCTTGAAGTATAAAGTTATTTTTACTTGAAGACTAAACCAGATTGTATGTATGTTGCAGTCATTAGCAAAACATCTCACTAAAACTAGTGAACCACTTTGAAAGAAGCAAATTCAAAGGAAGCAAAAGTTGTATTTATATAAAGAACTCTGCTGCCCACCCACAATTCATCTTGATGCTTACTGCTAGAATAGATCAACCAGCTTCAAAGAGATTTACTTGAACATTTTATTTCCTCATCAAGTTATCATTTTTCTCTTGTTTAAGCACTATGTTGTTTGAAAAATAAATGATTTCATTTATGAAAAGTTAAACACAGTTGCATTGGACAAATAAAAAAGGAAGTAAACAACTGCAAACTAGTTTTATATTTGTATTACTATAGATAAGAAGACTCCTTCCCAACTCAAAGGAGTTCTTACTTTTTAAGAAGCAAGGAGCTGTTTGACTTTCCCAGTCAAATATATTTACTTCATACTTCTTTTTAAATTGATAGGGTGAAAAAAGCAAAACCATGGCTCTTGTGTGCTTTATAGAAATTTTCTATGGAACTGGAACAAGAACAAGATCATTACATAAAATAATTTTGTTCTTAAAGGAGATTGAAATTTATCAGCATTTCAGCAGAAATGTATTTGATGGCAGAAAAAGTTGAATTATAAGTGATACATATAAACATAAGTTGCTTTACATGTGTAGCAGGTTGCTTTACATGTGTGTTTGTGTGTATACATGTGTATGACCCTGACATGTCCTAGATTATTTATTCAAGAAATTTGAATAAATCTCAATCACAAAAACAACAAGAAGAAAAACAATGTCCTCGGGCAGAGATAGTATTTTTCTTTATTTCTCCTATGAAGTCTATTCATATCCTTGATCTTCCAACCACCACTTAATTAGCAGGTTTTTTAGAATATATTTTCAAAATGTCTGCTTTAAATAAACTTGGCGTCTAGCCTCAAGGTGCTATATCTGTGAGGAGAGCTAGTTTATTATAATGGGTAAGATATCACTACTTCCAGGTGCCTCCATTCCAACTGCAATCTGTTTGATCATGATTCCCACTAACCAATATCTTTCATGATAACTTATCTTACAGTATTGTTTTTTTCCGCTTTATTTGATGAATTTTCATATACAGTAAATCATCTTAAGGTCTCATGGGAAATTCAGCATTTCAATTTAGTGCAGTAATAATTAGATAAAGATACATATAACTTTATCCTCTATTTCTGTGGTTAATCAAAATAATCCTAAATGTAGCCAAACACTAAGATATTTTTGCATAAGAAATATTGTGTGAAATATTAACCTTATTGAGACAACAGAAGTAAACCTCAGGGATGCTGAAAATGAAACTGAAATGCAGATCTTCATTTAAAGTATTTGTTCATAAAGTCACATTATTTCATTCTTGCTACAATCTTGTACATTTTTATATGATCTACTCTATGTTTAGACTGAATGAGATAGCAATTTAAGGAAACACCTGCTAATAAAAACAGTATAATCTTTGTATTCTTCAAATTAGGAGATTGTCCTGCATTTGTATTGTATTACTGAAAGTGTTGAAATAACACTTGTGTCAAACTGGTTGATTTCTATACCTGGAAGGAGGTGTCATTGTTTTAGACAGCAAACTGTTCTGGGCCATCTCTGATGAATATGGAATGGAAATACTTTCCTTGTATAACATGTAGAGAGAGATTCAAGAAGGAATTGAAAATAAAAAGGGGTCTTACAGTTGATATACAAAATTCTATGAAAGTAGAATGATATTTTTCCATAAGATTGTAAATAAGGTTTCATTATCAATACTGTATCAGTTTTCTTGTGAAATAAAGGGTTAGGATTAGGCTTTTGCAATTTTGAAAAAAAATACATTTATGTCAATATGAATGAATTAATTGAATTCTTATGATGTTCCCTGTTGTGTAATTACCTCTGATTTGGCTTTGTAAATGAATCTAACATCCTTTTTCTCTCTCTCACTCTATTTTATATAGAATAAATCTCCTTTATTAATGTCCTTTAAAGTGACAGCTATCTCTTAACTAATAAGAGAAGACATTTGTCAAGTTTGGACATCCAATTCCATTGATCATATACTATTCCTATTTTTTGAAACAGTAAAAATATGGCACAATAGGCATTTAGAATGCAGTCATTTTAGTTCCACCAAATCTAATTTGTAAGAAGGCAATATGTAATTTCAATTTCCATACAGTAGGTATTTATAATACTGACACTTTTTTTCTTTCTAAATGTCACAAGCCATTATACCAACTATCAAGCAAACCATGGGCATTGAGACAAGATGGCTATTAGAGGGAAAGCATTGTTTAAAAAAGAATCAGATTCATAGAAAGTCCTCACACAATGCAGATTTTAAAATATTTAGTCTTTCACACTGCCAGCCATAGAAGAAGAGGCTCTAAGCATTTGCAACATTCCATCTGTCATAGCTTACACTGCACAGTTCAAGCAAAGTCCCAGAAGAAAATCCATATTTCAAAAGATATTCCTACACAATCAGTAATATTTCATATATATGTACCTACTAGATACTACATTAATACATAGATACATGGAATAGATATTATTCCAGTGGTTGGGTATTTATGGTACTCTAAATGTTGCTGAACAACAACTATCAATGGATCTAGTCAGTCTGGTTCAAAGTAGAGTACTGATAACTTAGGTTCAGCATGTTCTAGAAGGTCATAGGTATTCCACCCATGATTTATTTATTTTCTATATTCACTGAATGTTACCTGAACTGCAACTATAACCAAGAAATATCATTTCCCTTACCTTAACTTTTCCTGCATTTTCCTCTTCTTCTTTTTTTTCCTCAAACTCAAAGGCCACTGTCATACGTTGCTGCCGCTGTTCCTCCCATAGAGTCGGATTAAAACTATCACTATCAGACTGGAAATCTGTAATTAATTTAGAAATGATAGCTAGAATCAAATAAACTACCTGACAAATTTTATTTGCTATTCTTTTAAATTTATAATGACTCTAAATAAAAAGGCACAGTTGCATGCCATGTGTTTTTTTTTTATTTCTATATTATTCATTTATGGATTCTATGAATTTTTATTTTTCTGAACTATGCTTAGTGCAAGTAGATAAAAATATTTCCTGAGCCTTTGAAAACTATTGAAAATGATTCAGAGCTTAATTTCACTCATTATAAGTCTTTATAGCATAACCCCCAAATTATGATATCATAATAAACAGCCTAAGACTTGCCATCCTCAATATAGAATTATTTTGATACTAAGATCTGTTATTTCTAAATCTATGCAAGTTCTAGTTTCTGTAATACTCTGGTTTTGGGATATAATTCTGACTGCAGAAAGCAAAAGCTAATCTAGGATAAATTGGCCAGGAAATCTGTAAAACTAAACAAGGCATGCCTTCCTGAAATTGCTTCAGAAACATGTAAATGATTTGAATGATATTACAGTGATAAAAACAACAAAATTATTAATAAGATTTCTACTTACTTTTGAATATTAAATAATTATTGTGTTATTTTGTGCATTCAGAAAAACTGGTTAAGAAATCTTACCTTCATCACCACGAGGTTGCTGAGGAAACATGTAGTTAGTTAACACTCTTTGCTTTGTTTCTGGATGTGCCTCAGTTTGAAGAGGAATCAGAGCCTTAGACTATACATTAAAGAGAAATGTACACACACAATATATAACATTCTATCTCATAGGAAAAAACTAACAATGAAGCAAATTAAATTATGGAATTAAAAATATTATGAATGCTAACAAGTAGTATTTCGTTACAAAGGGTACTGGTAATAACCTTTATTTAAAATGAAAACCTGCTAAAACTTAATATTCAGGTACAAAATTGTATTGCATTATGACCTCTGTAACATCTACAAACAATGAATGATGATGCACTATTGTGATTTATTTATTGTTTGTTATGTTGCCATACTGTTTTGATGCAGAAAGGAAAATATGTTGTTTTTAAATCTATGGATACAATTCAAAAGCACACATGAAATTCACACACCCGTACACATATTTTACATATACAATATATCCTTTCCTATAGTATCTCTGCTTGGCTCACTTAAATCAGAGAAAAACTGCAGTATCATTTTGCATTTGAAGGGTAGGCTAGGGATAGGATAGTATCAAACAGGTCTTGAGCTTCTTCTTGTGTGAAACACCTTCATAGTGCCTCACTTTATACTAATACTAAAGCACAATATGATTTGCTTTTACTTTTAAATTACTAAGCCAAATGATATATTAAGATAAACCAAAATCTTGCACTTGTCAGTTCAAAACAAAGCTATTTATTAATTAAATTTTCTAAAAAAATATGGAAATACTATTCATAAAAAAAGAAACAAAAAGTCTATATATTGCAGACAGTTCCCTGACAGTCAGTTTTTACCAAGAATCCAAGTTCTTTACCATCAGCAGATTTACTGAAAAATTTGACAATAGGTAAAAATTTGGGGAAACATACTGTTAAAATTTCACTATCCAAAATGCACAATCTGAAATTATGACTTAATGATGTCATGATGATAATGAATTTTACAAATACCAGCATATCAGTCCCCTTTTGTTTATGTACAAATGGATATTAAATACATACCTGGTTGTCTGAAAGCCACAATGCTGCAAGTTCTTTAAGCTTTGTAAAAGTTATGGGTAAATTTTTTAACCTGTTTTTTAAATACAAACAAACACAAATATTTAGAGAAAATCAATCCTTCCTGAATACTTATTTAGACTTTTCCAATTATTTAAACAACACTTTGCAGTATTCTACAATAAATATTTAGTAATTTTTAATATATATTTTAATTATTTAAAAAATCTTTTAATAGAAACATTAATTTAACTTTTTCATTTAAAATTAAAAATGTTTCCTAAATTTTTAGATGGTTAAAATAATAAATGATACTACCGACAATTTTATTTGTGATTTGCTCATCTATATGCAACAACTGTCAAGCACTTTGGAATTAGTTGCAATCTAGAAACTTCACTTTAATAAAAAGGACACAGTTCCGGTTTGCAGGGCTTTGGCGGCAGGCAGGAATCTGCTATCATGCACGGTTTCTGCCTGGGCATGCCGAGCCAGCTGGCTTTGGGGCTAAGCCACCCTGTAGAGGTTGATAAAGATGGGGGAGACTCCAGCAGGGTCGAGGAAAGCCGCATCTTTCCTCCCCAGCTGGCAAAACTCCCTTTCCCGAAGGCGAGGCGGTAGAGCGGCGGTCAGAATGGCCGCCTCAAAGAAGCCCTTATCCGGAAAAAGATGTGCAGGAGGAAGAAAGTGCTGAAGTGAAAGTTTTGGCTGACCGGGATAAGAAGAAACAATTAAGGCATCCTGGAACTTAAACTTAAAAAAAAAAAAGAATACATTGCCTCCAAGAAGACTTGGAAGCAGCAAATGAAAGTGAAAAGGGAAAATTGTTTTTTTTTCACTCTCCTTCATTATGTTGACAATGAATAGAGTGAATGAGAAATCGAAAATCTGCTTTGGCATCAACAGGTATTTAAACTGGAAATTTAATGCCAAGGGAATAATAAAGATTTCTGAATATAAAAGGCAAAAAAAAAAAAGAGAAAGAAAATTTTCTTTTGCTGTAAGTGGGAAGGGAGAGGAAGAAGAATAAGAACAGGATGTTGGAGTAGGCAGGTGATAGCCTGGAATGCTGATATAATGTAATCAAGACTGTTAAATTCTTAAACAGGACATCCTTTCTAGAGAATTATATCATTTTAACTGGCAAACTTTCTTGTTACTAAATACACTCGAACCCCAGGAAAGAAAGATGGAAAAAAGGCCAAGAAAGTGTAAAAAGAAAACAGCTCTGGTGGTGACCTTTGGGACTTTTGGAAGTTATATTGGAAGGATTAAAACACACTTGCGGTGGTCTGGTTTTTAAAACAAAAAGAAAAAAACCTCTACCATCGGCCATCAACCCTTGTGACAAAATTGAAAATAGAATTTAAAAAAATATAAAGACAGAGGGAACAGAGAAGAGGAAGGGCTTCTTGGTTCCGTTCTTTTAAATTCTTAGAATGGCATAGTTTACCTGACGGAATCAACTACTAAGAAAAGACTACCACAAACAAGACAGATTGGAACACAAGCAGAAAGCCAACCCTTTAAATGAACAAGTTAACTTTATTGGGAAAACAGGGGAACAAGAGAATGGAGACATTTGAGAGCAAAAAAAAAACAATAACAAATAAGGCGAAAAAATAACGGTGAAAAGTGGCAACATAAATCATGAGAACAGCAAAACAACCAAAGGGGAAACCGAAACAAGGTGTGACATTGAAGGGACTGGGTACGGGAGAGACCCAAGGGGCGTAACAAAAGGCCGCCAGACGTAGAGAAATGAACAAGGCAAGGGCAGAGAGAAAGAGCCAAGCTACCCAAGCAGGGTGTGAAGCAAGATGTAAAGAAACAGGACTTATTTAGAAGATATTATGGCGGTTCAAAAAATGTTAATTGAAAAGGGTACGGTTCTGCAACACGGTAACATACAATCGTCTACTGTATATTTGTACTGTTTAGAATAATTTGTTAAGACAAAATTGGAGAACAACGCTATGATTTAGTTGAAACAGTTTTGAATAACACTATAATGACATTGAATTAAATTTTAGAGGAATTAACTTTAGAAACGAAGATGGCGATAAAATTTTTAATGACATATTTTACATGCGTATTTAGACATGGCAAGTCCAAGTGAGGGGGAAAGTAATCCATGGAAAGTTCTCACAAAGTAATTTCCACATAGAAGCACATGATACGCTATTTTGAAACGTAACGTGTTAATGTTTAAAAATTTAATGAATAATTAACATTAATGAGAAATTGGAAATTGGACTAATGATCGTTTGTTTCTAATATATATTATATATTATATATTTTCTCTTTTTCTTTCTAAAATGTAGTGCGATCTAAGCTCTTAATGATATGAATCCCGATATGGAAGTTATATGGTATTTATTAAAGTGATACTATAATTTTAAAGCGTGACAAGATATAAGGCATCCATAACTCCAATTAAGTGACTAATCAGGAGGACATTTTGGTGGTTGAAGGAAGAAAACGATAATAGATAGCTAGAGAGAGAGTAGAACACAAGATTACTATAACTATAATGATTACTGATTTGAGATGAAAACAAACTAAAAATAAAATTAAGAAGTTATAAAGAACAGGGAGAAGCCATTATAGAAAATTAGAATTGCTATAAGGATATGAATGGTATATAAAACTGGAGCATGAATTGAACTGGTACTGTAACAAAAGAGATGTGTAAACTCGGCATCAAGGCTGCTTTCAGCAAAAAGAGGTTTTTATGTTTTCATGCTTCTAGTGCTGTGTTTGTCTATGTTTGTTTCTAAAAATCAATATTTTTTTTTCAAAAAAAAAAAAGGACACGGTTTTAAATATATTTAATAGGAATACATTTTATTGTTTTAAAAATGTTTTTGGTTGTATAGATTCCAGCTAGCCCTAATTTCTGTTTTATGATGTTGCTTGATTTTTTTTTCTTATTTACAATTTGAAGACATTTATTTAAATTAGTTGTCATATTAATTTTCTCCATGATAATATATAACAGTAAAAATGAAAAAGAGACCTGATTGAGATTCTGATTTATTCGATTTATTAAACTATTATTTTGGAACTGGTGCTCATACAGGTTGTCTTCAACTTATGTCCACAACTGAATCCAAGAATTCTGTTCCTAAATGAAACAGTTAAGTGAATGTTGCCCAATGTTATGACCTTTCTTGTTATATTTGCTCAGTGAATCACTTGCAATTTTTAAGTTAGTTAGAAAGCTTTTCCATTAACTTTGCTTCTCAGAAGGTCATAAAAAGTGATCACATGACTCCAGGATACTGCAACTATCCTGAATATGAATCAGTTGCCAAATATCTGAATTTGATCAATTTTGACCATGGGGATCTTGGATTGGTCATAAGTTGCTTTTTTCAGTACCATTGTAACAGTCATTAAACAAAATGTTGTAAGTTGAGAATTACCTATATAAAACCAATAAGAATCCATTTCAAAAAATATTTTAGCTATTCCATTTATGTAGCAAGTTCTCTTGCTTTTAAAGGAATCTCACTGCTATACACTGTGCTATGTCTCATTGACTATAGATGTTGTATAAGATGTGATGTGACACTCCTTTCATGCTTCTGCCACAAAAAGATGAAAATAATTTGGTAAACCAGCTTATGCCACTGAAGTTGCTCATACAAATGCTGATGTCATTTGCATTTTCTCTATGATATAGCATGCCCAGAATTTATCATATAAAAAGAAATCTTGGAAACACAATAAGGATATGAATTATATTCCATTCACAAGAAGCTTTTATGTTGAGCTCCAAATTACTTTGTATTAAATGAAAGAATAGCCATGCTAGATCTGAACAAAAGAATTACCTATCCAAAATTATATATACCTAAATTCAGATGTCAATGGGAAGCTATAAGTAGTAGTATTATTTTTACACTTATTTTTTAAACTGTTGATATCAAGAGGCCTACAATGCTGCAAAATGTTTAGCAGTGTACATAGCTAAATTCTTCAATTAATAGCTAGAGGAAGGAAAGGTATTTTTAAATTAGTTCAAGCTGCCTTTTAGTACTTATTTCACCTAAATGAGCACAATTATTTGTATTTAGTACCTGTTTCTCCTAAATAAGCACAATTATTTATGTTATGGTTGATCACACTGTCAGACAGATATTTAAACTGGGATGTGACATTTTTATCCATCTACTGAGTTCTTTCCAAAGACCTGGGATAGACAAATATTATTGTTTCATGGTGTTAGAGGTATCTGTGCAGGATGTAAACTGTTCTGAGTAAAGCTACTTTTTGCAATTAACTGATAGTAATTTTATCAATGCTAATGTGTCCAAGTGGTATTCCAGATGTCCTGGGATTGCACTCAATGCATCTATCACTATTGGTAGTATTTTTGCTGTCTATTGTCACAGTCATTCTACTTCTATTTGCAGGTCTTTGTATTTTGGAATTGTTGTGGCCTGTCGGCCGCTGGTCCCTCCAGCAGCTGAATCAGAGGAGGTATGGGAGTCAGAGTCAGCATCAAGGCAAACTGAGAGCTCCAAGGAGGAAGAGGGAAGGGAGCTGGCAGAGAAAAAGACAAAGGCGGAGCCTGGGCTGTCCATCAGCCCACAGATGGAGAGTCAACAGCCCCTGGGTCTGGAGGTGACTGATGAGGAAGAGGAGGAACAGCTGGGTCCAGTGCCTGATGCGTGGATATGCAGAAGGCAGAGAAGAGGAAAGCAGTGGAAATCTGTGGGCCAATCCTTGGGAAGAAGAGCCATTGCTGCCAACGAAGCCCCACCCTAGCTCTGGAGGTAAAAGGCAGGGGTGGAGATGAATAGATGTGGCAGACAATTATCAATCTTCCAGCCGGATAGGCTTGTTAACCTGTGTTAAGTGAGAAACTTTGCGAGGGCTGCTAGCAGTCCAAATAAATGAATCCTTGAGTTAACTTCAGAGGGTTTGCTGTGTTGGGAAGCTGGGTCAGAACAATGATACTGTCAACTTTTTTGGATAAGAGAGATTAACCAGAGAGTAACGAGATTACTTGCCCTATGCCAGTTTCTTTGTATTTGCATTCAACTCCATTAAGCAAATGGCAGTCAGAAATAGTTTCTTAATTACTACACCCAATTAGGTGACTGTGTAGATACAGAATTACTACCTGCTACTTCAAACTTAACCTGATTTTTGTTGTTGTTACCCCCTTCTTGTTTCCTTCAATTCTAATTATATGGATTATATTATCATCGATCAGTTCCTTAAAAAATATCAGCTTCTTAATGGTAAGAATGAAATAACTAGAGCAGCAAAATATAACAGTTCCAAAACAGAAGTTCTTCCTGAAGGCAAAATATCTAGAAGCAAAGAGTATAAATTTGTATTTGTTATTCTGTCAACTGATAATCTGGTAGCATTTTAAAAGAAGAATATTTTAGTAATTTACACAGCAGATGGTTCTCTATCCTTGTGATGCTCAAAAAATAAGTAAATTTAAAACAATAAAAGTATTACCTGTTGTCACTCAAATTTAAGACACGGAGTTTCTGCATTTGACCAATTTCATCGGGAAGAAATTCCAGTTTGTTTGAACGGAGGGACATGACGGTTACATTCTTGCAGCTGCCAATCTGTAGATAAGAAAGACAACTATTAGACATGTTCAGTGATATCACAACAGTTTAGGATTAATGAACTGTGATGTCTTCAAATTAATTAAATTCATTAATTTTCACAAATGAAAGCAAATATATGTGCCCCAGGATATTGTTGCAGGATCTAATTTGGGTTGGTCACCGGGACCAGAGATTTTGTCTTCTGAGTTTTCGGACTGATGCTGGAGCCCATCCATAGGGAACTTCTCTCTTCAGTGAACTTCTCTCTCCCTGAAGAAGGGCTCCAGCATGAATCCGAAAGCTCAGACAGAATAAAAAACATGCTTCCTTGATCCAATGATTAGAAAGGTTGAAAATAAAAGTCCCTCACACAATGTATGATTAAAAATTCTGAAATTGGAACAGATGTGACATTATTGGCTTTTTCATTTGGCCAAGCATTTTCAAAAAAGATTACTACTAAGGCAAAATAAATCTGAAAGCAAAATGAAATTGGTCCTCTGATTGTGCTGATGGATTATGGATGTGGTTTTCTAGGTGATAGTATTCCTTCAACTATTATGGAAGGAAAGTTTCCAGTAATCCTCTGTGTGTTTTTGTAATAAAAATTATTCAGAAGGAATAATACAGGATGGCTTTTGCTGCCTGTGAACACAGTATTCATAACACTGTTCTCCACATTACAGGCCAATACTACATTGATATTACTAATAAGTTCCTTCAAATCTCCTGAGACTCATATCATTTTCTCTTTGAAATGCGTTAGCTGCTGCATTTATTTCTGTACAGAAAGCAATTTAGTAGCACTTGATGGCTGAGGAAGCCATCTTCAATACACTTATAATTAAATCTGGAACTACTGCAAACTAGAACATTTCAAACTCCACCTGGATGCTATCATTTCCAATTCAACCAATGACTAAAGCACATAGTCTTGATATCTTTTAATAATGATACAAATGAAAAAGATATTTTAGATGAAGACTAGGTATTACTGAAATAGATTGTATTTCCCAATAAATCCTTACTTCTCTGGGAAGTTCAGTCAGGAAGTTTTCATCTACAGCTAAAGTTCGGAGACTGTGCAGATAGCCAGTGGTGGGAGGTAGAGACTCCAGTTCATTACAGCTGCAGTCAAATTCTTCTAATAAAGATAAACTGAAATGTTAAGTGCATTTGTTAGTCTAGATCTCAAAGGGATTAATCATTATTTTCTTTGCAATTAACTTTCTATATTCAGATTTGTGAACTATGCAAATAGGCATAAGATTTTCACTGGGTGAAAATATCAATTATCTGACACTTTTTTTTTTTGCAATTACAAAATAAAGGTACATTGGAAGTACAAAAGGGATAGAGATTTGGAGCTGCTTTCAAATTAAAGCAAGCAATAATCCATTCAGTACCACTATTGTCAACAAAAACTGCCAGTTTTCCAGACTCAAATCTATTTTACATAAGATTTCTATGTGAGGGTTTAGTAATGTGTATTCATTAATGTAAAAAAAAATTACAAATAGATATTTGTCAAAACATGCAAATAAATATATACGTGTGTGTGTGTGTGTGTGTATGTGTAGCAAAATTAGATTTTTCTAATTCTGTACTGCAACATGTATATAAATGAAACAAGAATGGTTAAATTACTGCATTTTTCGGAGTATAAGATGCTCCGAAGTAAAAGATGTACCTAGCTGGTCAGCTTCAGCAGAGACTAGCACAAGTAGCTGATTGTTGGTTGGATCAGCCTCCCAATGATCAGCTGTTTCAGGCTTCAGGGATTATCATCTATTGCTGCCTCCACATACCCCATTTTCAGCCTTCACACGCCCCGTTTTTGGCCTCTATACACCTGATTTTTGGCGAGTTCCGGCTGATGGGGATCAGAACAGGTAGAAAATGGATGGGTGGAGGCTAAAAACAGGGCATGCAGAGGCCAAAAATGGAGCATGCGGAGGCGGCAATAAACGATGACAATCCCTGCAGCCTGAAACAGCTGATCATTGGGAGGCTGATCCCACTAACAATCAGCTGCTTGTGCTAGTCAGGCTGTGCTGAAGCCGACCAGGCTGTTTGCTGCAAGGAGGCAACTTGCTGGGAGGCAGCAAGGTCGAAGTGGGGGGGGGGCTGGTGGGGGGGCAGAGCTTTGGCAATATTCTCTGTGTAAGATGCACAGACATTTCCACCCACTTTTTTTTGGAGGGAAGTGCATCTTATATTCCAAAAAATATGGTATTAATGAAATGAATTTTATCAATATTTTAAAACCCTTAATTCCTGTAAGAAAAATGACAGACATTGAAGTTGAAGTATTACATACTTGTAACCATAATACCATACAACATTTGCTTTTTAAAAAATGTTTTAGTTTAAAAACTTAATGATTTGTTGGTTGCCCTTATTTGAACACTATCTTTTCTTCAGGTTCTATTGTTTGGTCATAGTTGTTTCTTAATTCCAACTGCATTAAAACAGACTATCCCTTCCTGCTTTGATTCTCTTAATGACCATACAAAATAACAATTCATAATTAAAGTTATGTTACTTGTATCAGCCCTTAGAAATGAGACATTCAAGGGAAATTTTTATCATTTGTAGGAATGACTTGTTTTTCAGACTGATAGGTACCATTCTATATAGACCTTGTATTGGAAAAAGAAATACAGAGAAAAACAATTGCTGTTAAAAGTATTTGGTGATATGATTACAGGTGGTCCTCAACTTACAACAGTTCATTTAGTGACTGCTCAAAGTTACAATGTGATTGAAAAAAAATGACATGATCATTTTTCTCATTTACAATCACTGCAGCATTCCCATGGTCATGTCATCAAAATTCAGATGCTGACTCATGACGGTTGTAGTATTCTGGGGTCAATGATAATCTTTTGTGACCTTCTGACAAACAAAGTCAATAGGGAAGCCAGATTCACTCAACAAATATGTTACAAACTAAACATGTTACTAATTTCAATCACTTTACTAAGTGATTCACTTAACAAATGTGACATAAAGGCTGTAAAATAGGACAAAACTCACTTAGCAAATGTCTTACTTAGCTACAGAAATTTGGGCTCAATTGAGGTCATAAATCGAGGACTACCTGTAATTATTGTAAAATTAAACCACATATACCAAACTATGAAGTTGAAGTTCATTGATTAAGTACATCTTCATATTGTTATTTAAATTAGAACTTCAACAATTTCACTTAAATGTCTACAATTGACTGTTTACAGTTATCTAAATCATCTCTGAATAATCTAGGAGAAGATTTGGGGCAACAAGCAGTTATTATTTAACAGGAATATTCTTGGCTACCAGTTTTGAAATGTAGGCGGAAAGAGGACACATCCTGATATCTCACAGTCTGTAATAATATGTTTTACAGATGGCCCGATTCCAAACTTCTTTCTTACAAACTGCCTGGACTCATGAAAAAGGATGAGAATCCTGTAAATCCTCTATTTTTATGTTATCTTTAAAATTCCTTAGTCTAAGAAATCTAAAACAATTGATTTATAACCAATAACCTATTTAGTTCCCATTTTTTTCTGCTACCAGTAGTAGCTACTCAACTTGCATGAAAGACTGAAATCTATCATCCTTTTTAAAGCTATGTGGTGATCAGTGAAGGCTGCAAACAGAACAGCTGAAGGCTGTGTTAGGTTTTTGATTTTATTGTTTGTGCTGCCAAGCTGTCATTCAAACCGGAGAAAGCAATTGTTTTGAAAGCTAACATTCAGAAAAATCAGCTGAGATCTACTTTATGCTTGCACTGACAGAAGCTAATCCAGCCATAAGCATTCTACTTTAACAGACCACCTGGCAGAACAATCATGATTCATTGTCTCTACAGCATGCTAAAAGATGTGATATTCCTTTATAATTGTCAATATGGTCTGAAATAAATAAAACTGAAACTATTATAAGAAAGAAACTCTGGGTTTCTAATGACGTTCATGGTAATATGACTCTAAACATTGCATGTAATCTTATAGAAAGAACTGTATAGCTCTCCAGTTTGCAAATTAATTATTCATTAATACAATATTGAAATCATTTGTTTTGAAGTTATGTTAATAAATAACTATAAATTACTATATTAATGATATATTATTACATAAATTTAAAATTATCTAATATGGTTCCTCATTACTTTAAAATCAATTATTCTGATTGAATACTGTTTAGAGAAACTTGACATTCTAAGACCAAATCGGTCTTAAGTATTGCTGAAATATTTTAAATCTCTTGATTCATGAGTGTATAAATATATATTTTAGCTGTCTTCAGAAATGTTTCTGAACATTTAGAGGAAAAGATCTGTGCAAATATGAAAAATCATCGTTCAGCGACCAGGAAGGAAGAAAGGAAGTCAGATCAATAGATAGATAGGTTTGCTGGCTGGCTATATATAGATATTATAGATAAAAGAGATTTATTATAGGTAAAGGAGATTTCTAACTTCTAACAAAATTCATTGTCAAAATAATCATTTTAAATAAAAACAAGAACTCATAAACATCTCTTAGTCAAGTAGAAGTTGAAATGTAGAACTTAAGCGAATTGATCAATCATACTGATATCCAATCCCCTGTTGACTGATGATTTTACCCAGTGATTTAAATGTAGATGTTAAACAGGAATCACGGCTCAATCACATTTTTCTCTCTCTCCCCATCCCATCAACACCAACTGGTACTGGTGGTGGAAAAAGGATAAGAAATTTCACAACATTGTGCCTATCCCTGTGCCTCCCCTCCTCCTCCCTTTACCTTCATTTGGTCCAGAAAAATAACATGATCAGTGTTATTGAAAGCTAATGAGAACCAGGACAATTGCACCATCACTATCCCAGCTCAGCCATAAGTCATTAATAAGGGTGATCAATGCCATCTCCATACTATATTCTGGTCTGAATCCTGATTTAAAAAATGATCTAGGTTATCTACTTCATCCTGGTTCCTCTAAGCTGAAATCTTAACAAGAAGATTGGAGAAATTGTTCAGACAAGCAATGGCTTCTTGAGGAGAAGGATGAGTTTACTCAAGGACCATTCATTATCACATCGCCCAGCCACTAGTCACTATCTGGATAACTTTAAATAATCAGGTGGATCATAAATTTAAAGGATAGGTGGTCATGTTAATTGTACCAAACATCTTGTCTATCTCCTCAGGATTTCCGGTGTCAAACATCTATCAGTTAACAGAACAAAACAATGCCTTAGTCCAGTGGTTGCCAACCGGTGGGCTGTGAGAAAATTTTGGTGGGCCACAGAGAAATGTCCCCCTAAAGTAACCCCCAAAGCCTGCCCACCCGCTGGTTCCCATCCTTTGGCAGAGCACAAACCTGCAAAAAGCAGCGCAGCCCTTGTCGGGCAGGATGAGGTAATGGTGCTGTTGCAGCAAGAGGGGCTTGAAGTGGCAATGGAGATGGACAGAAGGTGCAGGAGTGCCGTGCTACTTGCATTTCTGCGGCACTCCCACACCTTCCAGTTTGCCTCTCCTGGCCTGGACTCTTTCTTGATGGCCACGGGCAGTAGGGATGGCCCAGGACAGGAAAAGTACTGGTTGGTGGTGATGGTAGGGGGCAGAGTGGGCAAGTCTGTGCTCACCATTCAGTTCAAAGGTCTGGAATGGGGCGTCGGCATCAGTTTCCTTGTCCCCTCAGCACTCTGCTCTGCTGCCCCCCATCCCCAAAGCCCCAGCCATTGCTGCCTGGGAAAAGCACAGGAAAAGTGAGCAGAAACATAGCTCTTGCTGGGGCGAAAGAGCTGAGATCGAGGAAGGCAAGGCAGCAGGCAAGACAAGACAGATGCTGCCGCCTTTTGAAAAGCACCGCTTCTGTTGTCTGTGCCTTCCATCTCTGCTCTTTCACTCCAGCGAGAACTGTTTCTGCATGCTTTCTTTTCCTGGGGGGGCAGCAGAAATGTCAGGGTTGTTCTCCCCTCTTAGCAAGCCAGGCCTGGGGAACATGAAGAATTGCGGGCAAGCACAAGAGAAAGGCATATTGGAAAGCCAACACACGTTTTCAGCGCACTCTTCTCTGTCCGCGAAGTAGGATTGAGTGGGGGGAAGGGGCAGGAGGAAAGGTAGGAGGGAGGGAAAGCCCAGCTGGCTATCCTTTGGCATGGGTGGGGGAAGGGGGGAACACCAAATGCACAGACAAAAGAGCAACGAGGAAGATGGCTCCTAATAACCAGCCCTGTTTGTGCAGGTGAGAGCTCTAGTTTTTTCTGGGCTTGCACCCCCACTTTCAGAGTCCACACAGGGAGGGACACTTCTCTGCTTGGAAGCAGTGAGAGAAACCTAGAGGTTAGCCTGGGGAGTCCTCTTCTTAGTTGGATGCCGAAAGGGGGTGTTGCTGGTTATTAGGAGACTGTCTCCCTCAGCACTTCCAGCCTGGCCCTCCTTCTCCCCCCCAACTCCAAGCAGCCACACTGGCAAAGGAGGGAGAGGTTCCTCTGACTAGGAGAATATGAGATGACAGGATCAGATTTTGGGGTGGTGGTGGTGGTGTCTGCATTTTCGTCCATTTGAGGGGGAACTGGTTCTTCCCTGTCCAGATCTTCCAGCCTCCCAGGCATCATGTAGCTTCTTAAATCCTCCCTCTTTCCCTCCCCAAAAGGATGAGAGAACTCCCTTTGCTCTGCCCCACAGTTATGATTAAGCATTTTACGATTTTGTTATGCGTTGAATAAGCATGTGTGTGTATGTGTTGCATATATGTGAATATATATATATGTGTGTGTGGTGTGTGTGTGTGTGTGCCTAGTGTGCCATCTGTGGCCATCCGATAAAACAAACTCTTGAAATCATAAAAAATAAATACAACCAGCTAAAGACCTCATGGACTAACAGAAACTGCTTAACCAACACATATTTCATATACAAAGGACAAAAATACAAGCAATTGAAGGGCCCTAGGGGATCACCACTGTCACCCGTCATTACAAGACCTGTTCATGGAAGAATTCAAATCCAGAGCCTGGCAATCTCACCACACAAACCCAAACTATGGCTAAGATACATTGATGACACCTTTGTGATTTGGCCCATGGAAAAAGAAAACCTAACGATTTCTAACATACTAAACAGCACACACCCCAAAATCAAGTTCACCATGGAAACGGAAATAAACAAACAACTACCATTCCTAGATGACTAATCTACAAAAGAACAGATGGCACACTAGGACACAGCATCGTATACCAGAAGAAAACACACACTAACCGCTACCATCAACGCCCAATCCCACCACCACCCAGCACAGATAAATTCCGTGGCCAAAACACTAATCACCAGAACAACACACTGGCAGACAAGACACATATAAAGACTGAACTATGCTCCCTGACTAAAGTACTGACAGCCAACGGCTTCCACAAAAACAAAATCACTAGCTTGATCCACAAAAACACACTAAGACATAATAGAGACCTAGAAGATTCAACAGACCTATGGAAAGCTGTCCTGCCTACATAAGAGGTACTACAGACAAAATAGTAAGATACTACACAGGCATCACATCAGACTGCCTTCAAAACAGACAAAAAAATCGCAGCCATCCTTAAAAACCCCAAGACAAAATGACCCTGGAAAACCAAGGCATATACGAAGTTCCCTGTGCATCATGCCCAGCCATACATTGGACAAACCAATAGAAGAATAAGTAACTGCCTGGATGAACACAAAAATGCAGTAAAAAAGCTGGAACACACCTCCTCACTAGTTCAAACACATAAAACCACAGGTCACAACATCAACTTCAATGGCACTAAAACCCTAGCACACTATAGAAACCCCAGCCACAGAAAATCAGAGAAGCCATAGAGATTGAAAAAGACCTGAAAGCATGAATAGAAGAGATGATTCATCAGACTGACATCATTTGGAAGCCTGTTACTCTCAATAGAAAAGATCTCCACACCACAAGCCAGGCAAACACCTGGTCACAAACAGACTCTCTCTGATACCTCCAAACACACCCCAACAGGCACCCAGATGAAACCTAGCTTCCTGATAGATAATAGCTGTCATTTCACGTGAAGCCAAGCTGCACTGAAAGCCTCCAATACAGGAACCAGTGTTGCCAGCCAATCAATAGCCACAAAACAGACAGAAGAAACCAGAAACACCAATCAAAAAACTCCAAGTCAATAAATACAGACCAAGGACTCCCAACCAATCAGGATGTAGAAAAAAACATCCTGGCATAGCAGTAGACTAGCCTCAAATTTAAAACCAACAGCTGTGAGAGCCTGACCACAATACAAACTCAATACAGAAGCCTGATTGATGATGGCAGATGGATCTGCTGGAAACATTGCTACAACTTTAAATGCACTACAATGACGTGGGATAATACCTGAAGGAAGTTGAACAGCATACCACACACACACACACACACACACACACATACACACATGCTGTTCAAACACAATACAGAAGCCTGATGAATGGCAGATGAGATTCTGCTGAAAACTTTGCTACAACTTTAAAAGCACTACAATGACGTGGGGATATACCCGAATGAACAGCACACATGTAAGTACCCACAAAAACTTAAAAAAACAAATATATATATATATATATGTGTGTGTGTTTGTGTGTTTGTGTGTGTATGTATAAGTTATTAATTTTATGTTTAATATAAATATAAAATTTTTATATTAAATATGTTATCTTTTTTAAAAAATTCATATTAGTGGTCCTCAAGATTTAAAAGTATGTGTTTGGTGGTCCCTGAGGTCGAAAATGTTGGCGACCCTTGCCTTAGTCAATTCACATGAACTTTTCCAGACATAGCCTAACTCTGAGTAGATTTGAGCAACTTTATATATGAAGCGCCTGGAATATTCCTCACAGTGGCCTTGAAGTTATTCCTGTGACTCCTCCCTCCTCAAAAG
Organism: Laticauda laticaudata; assembly: GCA_004320025.1. Classification (NCBI taxonomy): domain Eukaryota; kingdom Metazoa; phylum Chordata; class Lepidosauria; order Squamata; family Elapidae; genus Laticauda; species Laticauda laticaudata. The sequence continues at coordinate 85,493 of BHFT01023203.1, forward strand.
ACTGTGTCATTCTAAACAAGGCTACTACTCCTGGGTACAATAAGAATGGAAAAAATAATCATGTTTTGTTGCTCTTCTTGCCATGATTTAATTCCTAATGTGGCCCTTATACATATTTAACTTTATTAAACATGATTAACTGAATTTTATGTCAGCAGTTTGCTCAATATTATCTGAAACAGATTAGTGTTAGAAATGGAAGATTTCTTTCAATTACTAATGTGAGAATGCATTCACAGATTGATTTTATGAGATGCTGTATATAATTTATTATGAACTGACATTAAATTTAATTTAAAATTCATAATATTCCACAATGTCTGTTGCATGTATTGGCTTTGGATGCTACCACTGAAACATGAGACCAGGAATAGATACATATTATCTGTCAGAGATTATGCAATTTATAAATTCTTCAATAATGTCCAAACATTTTATATGAAGGTTCTAACATGGTCATGATTTTAGTAGATTACAGATGAATAATTATTCTTTCCACTATTATTTATCATTATGTAACTAGATCTGAACTCAATAAAACTTCCTTTAGTAGTTCAATATGTATATTTTGTGTATAATAATAAAATACAAGGACTATTAATATTCATAAGAATCATAAAAACACATCACCTAGATATAATGCATTTTGTTAATGTTTCACCCATAAAAAATTTTGCACTAAGAAAATTATCATGTCAGAAAAGAGTTTAGACTTTTACATAGTATTATTGCACTTTGTATAAAAGTTATAACTGGATGGTATAGGTTTATTGAGAAATATTATCAACTGTTAGCTATCTTACATTATATTTCTTATATTTCCCTTCTGTGAAGACTTACTAGATATGAAAATAACAGTTATATTATTGCTCCCTACGTTGTGTTTTAAGCAATAGAGAAAGAGCTCAAAAGACAAATGTTGAACTTTTAAAAATACTTTGTGATTCTTTCCACACCAACCAAATCCAGATTTATATCCATCAAAATGCCTTCCTTTGTGATGGAAAAAAAAAACCTTACACATCATTGCAAAGATGAAGGGAGCCATTAGCAGCAGGAGAGTCTAGCTAATTACAATTTAAGCAGGCAGACCTATTTGTTCCAGACTTTGAGCTGATACCATGTTCAAAACTGTCATTTATCTGGAATTAGCAACATGATCAGCCACAGGCTAGTTCACGCTGAGCTCATTTCCACCAATTATGTCTTTCTCGCAATAAAAATATTTGTCTCTACTCCACAAAAAGGAATGGCATGATACTGTACCAAATCAGTTTTTAATAAGATTTTTAATGAATGCTTCAAGATAATTTGATGGCTTTTTAACTACCACAAAAATATTTGTAAAGAATTAGGTGATTTCTAAGACACTTGAGGTATATACTTCTAATTGAAAATATCAAAAATGGTTCAGACTTATTAAATCAGTACAGGTAGTCCTTGTCTTACAATAATTCATTTTGTGATATTTGATGTTACAATGACACTAAAAAGTGATTTATGAATATTTTTCACACTTGTGACCAATGAAAGGTGCCCATGATCATGTGATCAAAATTCAGATGCTTGGCAACTGCCTTATATTTATGACAGTTTCGGTGCATTGGATCATCAGCTCTATGACCTTCTGACAAGCAAAATCAGAAATCAGATTCACTTAACAACCATGTAACTAACTTAATTTCAGTGATTCACACAGCAACTGTGGTACGGAAGGTCATCAAATGGGACAAAACCATTTAACAAATATTTCATTTAGCAACAGAAATTTTGGGCTCATTGATGGTCCTAAGTAATTGCCAGTTACATCACTGAAAATAAATGATTCAGGAACTAATTTACGCCCAGCCAAAAGTAAGGGCTCTAAGACATAAATTTGGTACATCAGATTATAGCACTTTGCAAAACATCATCAACATGAGAAAGAAACAGAAATAAGACTTTTTCTGTCAAAGTAATTTGGTCAATAAACCCACATAGGTACACATATATTGTATACCTATGCATATACGTTTCACTTGGTGCTCATTATATTTCTGCTAAATATAATGCTAATTTTATAACTTGATACAACTGCATAAGTTGCCTACTACAGTGATACTGATTTTTAGTTTATTAATTCATTAGATGTATATGTTAAGTTTTCTCTGGGGGTTCAGGGTGGTGTGTACAGTACCCTCGCTCCTATTTTTCTACCCTTTTAAACTTTTGTTAAGCATTTTACACTCCAAACAAATAAAACATATTGTCACTTTCTATTCAGTGAAGCATATGGCAAAATTGTATTTCAAAATATAACAACATTAAAAATAGTACAGATGTTTGTTTAAAATAATGGGACCAAAACCAGATGTGGGTTTAAAGTATAAACAATATAACCGAGTTAGAAACTAAATCATTGGATATTCACAGCATGCAAAAGCAAAGCCAATCATACTATAGTGAAACACTTTAATCCCATGTCACACTGCACCAACGGATGGAAAGAGGATGTAAAACGGAGAGAAACAGTTGCCATCCGTTGGTTAATGCAATTCATCCGTTCTGTACTCACTGTGTCCATTTTTCATCCTCTCTATCCGTCCAGCATCCGTCGACTGAGGTTCCATCCGCTCAAAAGTTTTGAGCTGCCTTCAAAGCTTTTTGAGCGGAAAATGTATCCACGCGTCCGTTCTGCATCCGCACGAATACGGGGAACATTCGTCCTATCATCCGTTGTCATCAAAATTACGCGTCTGCATATGTCTGCCTAGGCATCCAGCTGCACTCCGCGCACTCGCTTCCGCTCTCAGTGGAAATCGACACAGGGAGAAGCGAAACAGACGCAGAACAGACACAAAGCATTAGTAGCACGGGAACGGAGAAAGGATGAAAGTGGATGCAGCTCACATACAAAGCATTTAAATAACGGAAAAAACGTTCGCAGAGGGGACCTATCTCGGATATTAAGATGTCTAGAGGATGCCTAGAGGATGCAAAAGGACATATGTGGAACGCATATATTGGCCTATAAAAGGGGGGAGCAAACTCATCTGGACTCACTTTCAGTCAGCACCCGCTGCTGTGAAGCCCCTCTGCAGCCTTCATCTGGCTCTTGCTCTTTCACAGCACCAGTCATGTCCACCATGGATTCATAAACACACTCCTTTTGGTAGCCCACCATCGTTCTGCAAACAGTGGCAGAGCCCTCTACAGGCTCTTTCCAACTGTTCTTATGGGAAGAAAAGGAGCGGCGCAGAAGCGTCTTGGTCCGAAGATGGATTGGGAGAAGAGCAGAGTACGCACTGTAAACAAGCTGATGGTGGAGACTGAAGGAACGAAGACACTCGTGGCATTCCAGAACTTCATGAGGATGCCTCAGCCATGTTTGATGAAGTTGTGAGCGGCTGAGACCCAGGTTGACCATGCAGAGCACCAACTCCAGCCCAGCCTGGACTCTGGCTCAAGTGGCACTGGCTTCTGCCGCCACCTTGGCCACAGGGACCACCTAACAGGAAGGTCATGCAGTATGGCTAGAGGATGCCACACAAACCATCAGCATTGTGGGTCAGAGAAGTGGTGGCAGGCCATCATCGAACGAATACCTGGAGCGAAGCTCTCCAGTGCCCCTCACTGAAGAAGCTGGAAGAAAGTTGCAGAGAAGTGGTATCAGAGGTGGAACTTCCCAACACTCGTTGGAGGCCATAGATGGGAAGCAAGTGGCCTGCAAGCTCCACCAAGTCGGGGTCCAGCTTATTTCAACTACAAGGGGCTTTCAGAATTCGATATCCCTGTTCGCCATGCGTCGATGCGACTACAAGTTTCTGTACATAGATGCTTCAGACATACGGTCAGCTTCCAGATACCCAGGTATACAGCAGTCACCTCAAGGAGATGGCTGGAACGCAACCTCATCTTGGCCTTCCCAAGATCCAGACCCCCTGCCAACGCACACCGAAGATGTGCCTACTTCATCGTGGGGGATTGACCCTTCTCCCTCAGAACCTACCTCATGACGCCCTACATTCCAGATGCCTCACCCGTGAAGAGAGGATCTTTCAACTACAGGCTGTCCAGGGCAAGGTGGGTGGTGGAGAAACACCTTTGGCATCCTGGCCAAGAGGTTCCAGTACTTCTCACACCATGCAGCATCGCCCACAGACTGTGAGGAGGATCGTGGAGGCTTGTTGCTCCTGCACAATCTCATGCGCACCCGCTAACCGCCAGTCATTCGCAGAACAGGTTCATGGACCTCCAACAAGGCAATGGGAGCATGGAGCCTGGGCAATGGAGGAAAGGGTGAAACCCTGATAGACACTAAGGATGTGCAAGGCCCCAACAGAGCTTCACGTGAGGGAAGAAGCAGCGGCAACCTCCTGAGACACTGGTGCAACTCCCCAGCGGAGCAGTGGAGTGGCAAGACAGGATGATAGATGATTAATGGATGCTTCCTTCAGCCTGTCTCATCACACTGATGAAGATTTGGGCCCATGTATGTTGGGTGGGCCCTACAATGAACAGGGCATTAATAAAGAGTTGCATTTATGTTGACATGTGTGGATTGATTGATTACATTATTTTTGATTATAAAGGGCCATAGGTGTGGGCACCTGGGAGGGTGGACATACAGTCCCCAATATGGCTTGCACTGGAGGTTTATCTATCCCATACAGCTATTACCCATCGCAAAGGTATCCCTGCCCATCCCACAGCTACTTACCGTCATGCCAAGGTATCCCTGCCCATCCCACAGCTATTACCCATCCAAAAGGTATCCCTGCCCATCCCACAGCTATCCTTACCCATCCCACAAGCATCAGAGGCTTAAACCATTTCTAAAAGTTTCCACCAAGACTTATTTAATAAAATAAAATGAAGCAAGTGTGTGGAAGCAAAGATAATCTTTATTAATAACAAGCTGTAAAAGAAAATGACCCAAGTCAAGTGTCCAAAGCAAAAATAAAGTCACCAGGTAGCCACCCAGTCTACTGGCACTCTTGCTTTGGTCACTCGGAGCATGCCCAGTCTCAGGGGTGAAGGGTCCAGGTGCTTGTGGAGGTGGCTGTGCTGGAGTGCTGGTCTGAAGTGCCACTGGGTGCTGGGCCCTTGAGAGGACAACAGGGGACGGTGTGTTGAGGAAGCTCTCAGACAGCTGGCTCAGCCTGTGATTTTGAAGCCCCTTCCCATGAGCATGGGTGTCAGCCCAATACCGATGACAGATGTACTGAGGCCGGGCTGGCTGTGGGGTGGGAGAGGAGCAGTGTAGTGGGGCTGTCTGGTCTGCAGCTGGGTGAGGATGGCATAGGTGGCCGTGGGTGGCATCGGTGAATGGGTGGCATCGGTGGCATCAGTGGCCGCGGGGGCGTCATGTACCTGTGCTGGACTGGGAAGGGCTGCCTGTGCTGCTGGGACCTCTGGTTGCCGTAGCCTTGGTAGGGGAGGGCCTGTGGAAAGCCTTGGAAGGGCAGTGACATCACCTGGGGTGGAAGGCAGGCCTGGACTGGGTGGGAGCAGTTCAATCTTGGTCTCTGGAGGGTTTGAAGAAGATCGGTATCCTGTCCTTCACCACCTGGAACTGGGGTTCCAACATGTTCATGAGGGTCTGGTTGACATAGATGAGGAAGGGCATTGTGGTTGGAGGATGGGGCGTCGGTGTGTACCAGCTGAGAGAGGAGTCTACGCTGCTCCTGAATGGTGTCTCCTTATCTCCAGGAGGACAGTGTGGCTCTGCCCCTCCAGTTTGCCTCTCTGCCTTTCTGTGGAAGGTGGAGCTGGGGTGGATGCAGGTTGCGCTGTGGTGGAAGTGGCCGTCTCCTTTCTCCCACTGTGTCAGGGGGCCTCCACGTGCTCCGCCATGGTAGTGCAGCTGTCGGGGGGTCTCCGTCGTGGCACGCTCCACAGACACCTGCCTGGAAGACAGGAGCTGACACTCTGCCAGAAGAGGACTGGCTCTCAGCAGGCCTGCTGAGAGAGAGGGTTGTGAAAGGGGCTGCTCCTTGGTGGCGGATCTCACCCTCCAGGAGCTGCACCTGGCCATCATGTAGGTATCTCTGTCCGTCAGCTTGACCACGGCTGGCCAGATTTTCTTGAGGTGCACGCTTCTCGTACCAGGTGTGCATGTGCTTCCACCAGCCGAGGAGCAACTCCGAAGTGTAGCCCAGGCTCTCCGCCTTCCTCTCTCCAAGCAGCCTGCTTCCTTTTGGTGTCGCGATAGAGCCTGTGTCCCTTCTGCCATAGATACTCGTTCTCCCTCAGCCATCCAGCACCTCTCTCCTCATGTTCCTCTTCTATGTTGTGTTGCTCCTCTCCCGTTCATGCGTCTGCCTCTTCCTCCCTTGGCAGGGGCATATGGGCCCTCATCAGAAGGGCTTGAGGTTGTAGGGGCTGCTCCTCCACACCAGCAGCAGCAGCAGCAGCAGGAACCAGAGAGCACCAGCAGCACTAGCAGGACCAGGAGTAGGACCAGGAGCACCAGCAGGACCAGCAGGACCAGCAGGACAGCAGCACCAGCAGGACCAGCAGCACCAGCAGGACCAGGAGCACGAGCAGGAACCAGGACACCAGCAGGACCAGGAGCATCGCCAGCAGAGTAAGCAACCAGCGGAAGCACCAGCACCAGGAGCAGTGCCAGCAGAGTAAGCACAGCAGAAGCACCACCACCAGGAGCAGTGCCGCAGAGTAAGCACCAGCAGAAGCACCAAGCACAGGAGCAGTGCCAGCAGATAACACCGCAGAAGAAACCACGACAGAAGCACTCAGCAGAAGCCCACCCTCCAGAAGCAGCATCAGCAGAAGCCCAGCACCAGAAAGATCGAGGCCAGGCTAGCAGAAGCCCAGCAGAAGGCAGAGGTCAGGGCCAGGGGGTGGAGGGTGGCCCTGTCGCCTCTTGCCAGGGCTGGCAGCAAGATGGCAGAGGCTTCCGTTCTTCCCCATGGTTGTTGGGTTGCTGCTGGCTGGCTGGCTGGCTGCTGGCTTGAGAGCAGGTCTTTCCTCTGAATGGTGAGCAGGAAAAGACCTGCTTCCGAGCAGTGGTCTGGAAGCAGGTCTTTCCTCTGAATGTGACCTGCTTGGGAGCTGCTTCGCTTTATATCCGCGGCCTGATGCAACGCATCCTCCCGCATGTGCAGTGAACGCTAGGCATCCGCTAGGCATCCACTAGCTTCCGCTAGGCTTCCGCTGTGCATCTGCTTCATCCGCCGATGTCCGCTCTGCGTCCGCTCTTTTCCAGTTCCGCGTCCACTTTGCTACGCTCCCCCGGAAGCCCTTGAGGATGTGCCATCCACATCCCATCCCGCTTCCTCCGCTAGGCTTCCGTGGACCATCCGCTTTCCATCCGCCCTACGTTCTTCCGCCGCCGTCCGTTCCTTTCCGTGTTGTCCGCTCTGGTTATGCAAATTTTTGTCCCTTTTGAGAGCGGATAACAACGGATGGAACAGTTTTCTCGTCCGCTGTGTCCTTTTTATAAACATTTTGCATCCATCGGCCACTGTGACAGGGCCTTTATGTTGTTGTTATTCTGTGAAATTTGTTAATTTTAACATTGTTTCAGAAGCAGACATATCCAGAGGTTAAAGGCTGTAAACATTTCATAAACTTATCTCTTCATCAACTGAAATCAATAAATCAGTATTTTAAAAAGAAAACCAAGATCCTTAACTTAATTTCCTCAAATAATTACTTATCTAGGGACATTTATGGGGCTTTTGGTCTTGCACAGAGCAATAGGTTGAACATTCTAAAGCTAGACAAAAGGTTTTTTAGCAGGGAATCTGTATCTAGAGCTCACTGGACATGACTCATGACATCCAAGAGTTTCTTCTCAATAAGGAAATAATGAGTAAGAGCAGATTATAAAGTGATAAAAGAAGAAGCAAATATTGTATAACAAAAAACAACAATTAGGAAAATAGAATTAATAACAACCCACAGTTTTCACAATGAGTATACTGGAGGAGTATACTCCAGGAGTATGTGGAGAATGATGTCTAAGTATTACTAAAAGAAAAGGCCATGCCAGTGGGAAATGCTTTCTCATCTGTTTCCCCATCTGGTGGAGAAGATGAACCAAAATTATTAATCAGCATATTAGTGACTTTGGTTTTGACATCCCTGCGATATAGTACAGTTTTTGAGTGCTTGATGAATCCAAGGTATGATGGAGCCCATCATTATAGTGATGACCGAAATAAATAAAAACTACAAAGAATGAAATTATGTTGCAGAAAAAAAGAAAAGGAAATAAGTGTTTCCTTTTTGTTAAAATATAACCAAATTAAAAGTTTTAAAATGTTTTCCACTTACTTTCCAATAGCATTGGGCAGAACTGTAAGTTGATTGTCATCTACTTTCAAAGTGGTAAGTCTTTTCAAGAGCCCTAGAGAGAAGAAAGAGGAAGGAGAGAAAGAAAAGAGAGAAAAAGAGTGGTTGTTAAATATTTGTTAATGTTTCTTAACACTGGTTAAGAGAGACAGAATAAAGGGATAGTGCAAGCATATGCTACATTTTTTTGTAATATAAAGTGCAGCTATTGTTTGAAAATTCTGAGTATTATGTTTTAGTGCCTATTAAAAGATTTCTGAACAGAAGTGACTTGAAATAACGGGATTGAAAGAGAGAAAGACACACACACACACAGAGAATCTGGTAGATCACAAACTTGCCATGTCACATTGCCGTCACATGACGTATCGAGAGGATTTCCCTTTGTGGAGCTGGGGTGGGTGTGGCCTGACCATAACACATCCGGCCTGTGGGCTGCTAGTTTGACAGCCCTGTGATAGATCAACTGGAAATTTTCTTTTCCATAGATAAACAAACTATTTTTCCAAAGATACATCAAGTTTTGCTGCTGCTAATTACAGTGCATCTAAATGGATTGACATCCCATTTAAACTAATTCCTCCATTACTCTTTTTAGAATGCACTTTGAAACTTATATCTGAGGATGTTAATTTTACATACTGTGAAAATAATTATTCTTGGTGACATCTTCTACATGAAATTACTATATCTATGGTAAGATACATTCTGAAACAAAAATATTAATGCTATTGAAAATTTCTAAGAAACATATTCAAGCATGAGTTGTTATGTAGGAAAATTATATACTGAGCAATTTAATGAAATGCATTTCTTTAAACTTTGAAGCATGACATAAAAACTTTCATTTGTGTTCTTAAACTTAATGTAAGAGCAGTATATAACTTTCAAGTTAAAGTTGCTAATAGCTCATGCTTACTGGGTTTTTTTGGTTACTATTGAGAAGAATCTAAATGAATTTCATCTATTACCCCAAACCCAATTCCAGAGTAGTCATTATTCAGTCAATACCTATAGAATCTGGCAGCTGTTGTAGCATATTTGATGACAATAGTAGATCTTCAAGGGCTTCACATCCTGATATGTCCAGATCTATACTTTCTATCCTATTTTTTGACATATCCAAGTATATCAGTTGTTTTAATCGTCCTATAGACTTGATAAGATTACATAAGAATATAGTTAGTTGATTCAACTATTCATTGCAGTTACTAATATTTAATCCAGTAATACACTATAAACTTAAAAGTTAATGAACAGGCAATGTCAATTTATTGAAGCAAAAGTAAACTGTCTTGATGTCTCATTGATCAGATTAAATGGAAAAACCAAGGACAACCAAAATATATTAGTTTCTAATATTTTGACTGAAACTATAGTTATTAAACTTTGAACATTTTGTGTGATATCCATATGAGGCAAAGGTGATCATAAAAGAACATAATATACTGCCACTTATAGCCCGTCAAATGTAGCTCCCAAGATAATGGACCTTCAACATGCCCTCTCTACTAGATCTAATGGAAAGAGCAGATGAAATCTGGGAGAGACAGACCATCAAATAACCTGGACCCATGCTATGGAGGATTTTAAAGGTCAACATCAGCACCCAACTGTAACGTGTGTTCTTCCAGAGACATATATAATTCCTCATGCCACCACATTTTGCACACCAGCTGAAATTTCTGGATATATTTCAAGGGGAGTCCCCTATACAATGCATTGCAGTAGTTCAATTAGGAGGTAACCAGAGCATTAGTGACCATGAGTAGAGCCCCTCAGTCTAGGAATGGGCATAAGTGGCATACAATACAAAGTTGTGCAAAGGCCCTTCTAGCCAAGGGGGGGGGGGATACATTAGAACACTTCCATACTTCTGTGATACTGAAAGGCACCAAACACATAGTCTATTTATATGAGTATACTTTTATACTGGATTAAGGTACACATTTTGGTAAGTATCCTGGTCTCTTTGATACTGCAGTACAATGTTGTATCCTTACAGAAGACAGTAACTGTTGAGAACTCAAAATAGTACAATCAGCTCAACATTTAAATCTGGAAAACCAGATCTCATCTGAAACAATGGACCCTTGACAAGGACATCCAGCGTGATTTAATCAAAGCTACAACTTTGTTTATATTGCCTTTCTATGGGAGATTGTTCTCTTATATTAAATATTAGCTTGATACCTGTGCTTCACTGTGAAACTATGTGGTTGGGCTTAGTTTTTGAGGAGGAAAATAAGGGAAAAAAAATCTGCCTCTGCCTACCAGCATCCATCGGTATTCATCTGGATAGCATCCTGTCATTGTGTGAGAGAGAGTGGAGGGCCGTTTTGAAAGTGATACAGTGTTTGCTGTGTGAGCAAGAAGGAGACAACAAGGAACCTGGGCATGGCTTAGCTCAACTGTAGTAAAGCTGATTGCTGCTGTGAAACTAAAACTGAAACTCCTCTGCTTGTGTTTTGCATTTGGAACAGATTTCTTTTCAGGTTGGGAAGGGGAGTAGAATTCCTTAGCATTAGAGCGTATTAATAATAATATACGAAATACTAATGCTCTGATGGTCATTTCAAGAAATCATTTCTTAGCTCATAGGACGGCATTTATTCTTTACTGCTATATAGTGATATTGATCTTCTTACAAAAACAAGGTCATAATTTTCCTGTCAATGTCCTTACTCAGTGGAGAAAATAAACAATTTGTCATGTGCTCTTGATGTTGTCCTTTTTGAATAGCACGGCAAACCTAATAACAATTTATAATCTGAACTCATGCTAATTTGGAGATTTGCCTCATCTTAGTTAAATATCTCCAGAAACATCACTAAAACTGTTGACATTATTTTGGCTTTATGAACATAATAAAGATTTATTTGATTTTCAATTGTTGGTCTAATAATTTTGATAACTTGCTTGCCCTTTTAAGTTGATTTACTTTTTTATGTTGATCTATTCTTTTACTCTTTATTTGTTTTCACATGAGTGTTGCTTTCTTCTTTCTTTGGGTTTATGTACTTTTATTGTTATATTACTGAAATTCTCCTGTTTGTCTCTATATAATCTTTAATTGGGTGAAATGATCTATTGTAGAGCAATAACTTTTAAATCAAGGCACCTCAAATAGTCGAAACCAGGGGTGGCCAATCTTTTGGACCTCAGGAACCACCAAACTCATAATTTTAAATCTCAAGGACCACTAACTGGTTCTTTGGGTGTGGCCTAATTTACAGGTGTGGCTTGGTGGTTATGTGACTGGCTGGGCATGGCTTGTATGTAAATATTATAAATATTTATATAAATATTGAATTTTTTATAAAAAGGAGAACAACTTTTATCCANTCACAGAATCACAGATTCATTCAGAGATCTATCTATCTGCCATCGGCTAGCTCAGTCTGTCACATGAAATTTGCTTGATGTGAGTCTGCACTGAAAAATAGAACCTTCAGTCCTAAGGGAGGTTCAACTGTGCTTAAAAGCAGAGCCGAAAATCTAAAGACTAGCTAGAAAGCAAGAAACCCAACCATTTCCTGCTTCCTAGCTAATCTAAATTTCCTGGCACAGCGAAAAAGGAAAAATAGCAACTTAGCAGGCAAGTTTGCCGGGTAAGGAGTGAGTTGGCAGGGAGGGTTCCCACGGGCCATGTGGGTGGCGCAGCCTGGATTAATTGCTTTGGGAGGGGTGCTCTGGGGGTAGGATTTCTGTATGGCCCACCAAAAATTTTTCGTGGCCCACCAGTTGAATGAGTCCAAAATCTGTAACCCAGATTTTATTTGGAATAGAAATTGGACTAATTCTGTAAAATATTTTGTAAAATAAAAGTCATTAAATATTTTATGATATAATAAAAATGTTACAAAAATTTCCTATGGTCAACTTCTGATGTTTGACTGTGCTACACAGTTCAACATAGACTATTTTTAAGGCAGATACATATGTCAATATTTCCCTGAATTTTTAATAACTTTTTCAGTGAAAGCAATACCAAAATAATTTCAGTAAAGAAAAATGATCTGCACTTCCAAAATATATTTAATATACAATTCTGCAATATTATATACCAGTACTTTATATGTACATATACGTATATACAGTCATACCCCAGGTAATGTTTGAAGTGAATTGTTGTCCATCCATAATTCTTTTAGATTTTGTATTTGTTCCAGAACTTCAGGCTGCAAAAAAACCAGCTTTTATATAAATATATACTCTTAAGTGATTATTACATTAAATATTATTGAAATTCATATTTTCATTTATGAATGGTTTAATCAGTCTATATATAATTGGTCAATGAAGTATCAAGCTTCATTCACTTGTTAGAACTGGGTAGAAAAGTTAGCATCCCAAATAACAATAGTAGATCTGGACATGTGTAAGTGGATCATAAGCTTCCTAATAGACAGGAAGCAGCAGTTGAAGCTAGGCAAAATCACATCAGATACTTGTACAATTAGCACAAAGGTCATCCCCAGGGCTGTGTGCTCTCTCCACTTTTCTCTACATACCAAGGACTGCACCTCAAAAGATCCGTCTGTTAAAGTACTGAAGTCTGCAGATGATACAATGGTGATTGTCTCATTTGAGACAAAGACAAATCTGCATACAGACAGGAGGTTGAACAAGTAACATTGTGGTATGACCAGAACAATCTTGATGTAAACACACTCAAAACCATAGAAATGATGGTAGATTTTAGGAGAAAACCTCCTGTACTACCACCTCTTCCAATAGTAGACAACACAGTACCACCATGAGAGACCTTCAAGTTTCTAGGTTCTATAATATCTCAAAACTTAAAATAGACACCTAACATCAAAAATGTTACCCAAAAAGCACAACAAATAATGTTTTTTCTGCGCCAACTCAGAAAGTTCAGACTGCCCAAGGAGTTGCTGATTCAGTTCTATAGAGAAATTATTGAGTCTATCATCTGCACCTCTATAACTGTCTGGTTTGGTTCTGCAACCAAACGAGACAGATGCCGACTTCAACAAGTAATTAGAACTGTGGACAAAACACCATATATACTTGTGAAATCTTTACTCGCCAGCCTTTTTGTATATTTTAACTCTAGTAATATTTTTATTTTTGCTTTTTATATTTATCCTTTTTCTTCTTTGTTTTGGGCCCTTTACTATTGGATTTTTCTATTTGGATCATAATTGGCTATTCTATCAGATGGATTGAAGGTCAAAAAGAATTTGAAGTTTTTTGAAGCATTAAAATGGAAAAAAAAAAGTGAAAAAAAGAAGAAGGTGTTAAATGAAATAGACTGTGTGTTTTTGGATTGTTTGGTGACTTTGGGACTTTTGGAAAATTTTATTTGAAGGATTAAAATCATTGGGTCGTTTAAATTTTTTTTTTCACAATGGCATTACTTATGGATGAACTGAAAATGGAATTTATAAAATATGAACAAGAGAAACAAGAAGGGAAGGATTCTTTTGGCTCTATTTTTCGTTTCTTAGAAATGGCAATTTCTACATATGAGAAACTACAAGAACAAGAAGACTGGGATGAAGAAGAAACCATCCCTAATGAACAGCAATTTTATTGGGGAAGAAAAAGGGAAAGAGAGGAAAGAGAATGAAATTTAAGATTAAAAAAAAACACCAAAAAAGGGAAAACAAGGTGAAAAGTGGACACAACATCAGAAAGCAACAGAAAAGAATAAACACAAGAGGTGGAGATTAAGAGACAAGGGGGTAAAAAGGGTAGAGTTGTGAAGGCAAGGGAGGAAAGAAGGAAGACCAAAAAAGGGAAAACAAGGTGAAAAGTGGTCACAACATCAGAAAAGCAACAAAAAAGAAGAATACACAAGAGGGTGGAGATTAAGAACAAGGGGGTAAAAAGGGTAGAGTGGAGAAGCAAGGGAGGAAAGAAGGGAAGAGAAGCTACAAAGGTTTGAAACAAGATGTAAAGAAAACAGAGTTATTTAGAGATAATGGGTAAACATATAATTGAAAAGAGATTCTGCAAAGGTACATAAATTGTGTTGTTGTATCTGTATTTGAAATAATGTTACAAAATTGGAATAATATATGATTATAAAACGGGACAAAATATTTAATGTAATTTAGGCGAAATTTCTTTTTCTTAAATAAAATAAATGAAATCAAAATGAGAGGAATTGAATTAAAGAAAAATGGGAACATTGTCATCGTATAATACTTTAAAACATAAGTGAAATAGGGGGAACTAAGCAAAATTTATAAATGTTCCCATAGAAGCATGATATTTATTTAGAAAGGATTGTGTAAAATGGTTAAGACTTAAATGAATAATAATTTTAATGATATAATTTTAATTGTTATGGATTGTTGTTTTAATTATATTATATATTTTTTTAAAAAAAATTTTTTTTCCTTGTTTTAAAATATTGAGTCTATCTTTAGAATGTACTACGCAGAATCGTAATGAGATAAATTATGTTTATGATTAAGCTTTAAAACTAGGGAAGGATAAGTATGATAAGGCATTATACTTCAATCAGTCATTACAGAAGAATTTGTGTGTTAATGAGAAAAGATAATAGACAGCTGAAACAGGACAAAGGATATAAGTATAATGATTTAAATTGAGATGAAATAAATATAATAGAATTAAGAGAGTGAAAAGAGGGAGAAGCTATATAGAAAATGTAAATAGTGAATAAGAAATGGAATGCTATATAAAAGTAAGCATGAACTTGAATTTATGTCTGTAACGAAAAAGATGTAACTCCGGATCAAACTGCCGTCCAAAAAGATTATTTTATGTTTCTATGTTTTGTGTTTTGTTTGTATATGTTTGTTTGTTAAAAATTAATAAAATTCTTTAAAAAAAAAAAAGAACTGTGGACAAAACAATAGTTACCAACCTGCCTCCCATTGCAGACCTGTATACTGCACCAGTCAAAAAGAGGGCTGTGAAAATATCTACAGACCCCGCACATCCTGGATATAAATTGTTTTAACTTCTACTCTCAGAACAATGTTATTGGGCATTGCACAACAGAACATCTAAACAAAAGGACAATTTTACCTCCATGCCATCACTCTGCTAAACAACTAATTCCCCAAACATTGTCAAACTATTACTAAGACTGTATTACTATTCTTCTCATCCTTCCTACTCTTTTGTACTGATGGCTATAATTTTGTTGCTTGTGTATGGGGGGGTGGAAGGGAATAGGAGCAGGAGGTTTTGGCAAGAAGAGGAAAAGACAGAGGGAGTGTGAGAGGAGGAAAGAGGGTTTTTTTTCTGGTGAAAAAAGGCCAGAAAGTAAGGATAGGGAGGATCCTACCTTTCTACGCTGGGAAAAAAAGAGGTCTGAGAGGATAGGTAAAGAGGAGTTGGGGAAGATGCCTGGGGAAAGAGAGAAGGAGTGAAGGCAATAGGAAGGATAGGAAAGGCTTCTGTGGGGCAAGTCTGAGGGAGAGAACGGGGAAGGATAGAGGAGACTTCTGTGGGGCAAGCAGAGGAATTCACGAAGGAGAAGAAGCCATGGAAGGAGAGCTCAGCAGGCAATTAAAGAGAGGGAGAGAAGAGAGAGAGAGAAAGAAAGGAGGGCCAACCAGCTACATGAATACCATCTCATCATGTGACCCACCGGCTGGGAAAAGACTGACATCAACCTACCACTTGGCCTTCCTGCTGAGAGGATACTGACCACCACGACACTACATGACCCAAGCCAGTAGAGGTGCCTGAGTGAGGGAGAACCCGGACTCCAGCGGCCCTTTCGGGGGTAGTGCTACACTTGTATCTTTATAAATCTATTTGTATTGTTTTATTTAGTTTCCTCGTTTGATTTAAGTTGATTGCTGATTTAGTATCCTATATCACCAAGTGTTGAATTTTATGATTCATGATGAATGTATTATGATGACTATGATCATGATTTATCACTTATATCTTTATGTAGACTGAGAACTTATGCACCAAAGACAAATTCCTTGTGTGCCCAATCACACTGGGCCAATAAAGAATTCTATTCTATTCTATTCTATTCTATTCTATTCTATTCTATTCCTATTCTATTATACTCTATTAGAATTTTACAAACTCTATACTTTTAAATGTTATGAGTTATAAGCATAAGCCTTTATTTTAGTAAATTTTATGTTACTTTGTTTTAAAGCAAGATCACTGTCTGCACTTTCCCAATTATCCCATAAAATTTACAGCACTAGGTACAATAAACAAAAAAACAACTAGTTATATTTCTGATTCTCCTACTCTCTTCTAAATAAAGGTTCACCGACATAAATAGATCCAGAAATAAATAGTAACTGATTTTTGAAATCATCTACATAGAACATACGTATATACTCGCATATAAGCCGACTCTAAAACTTAAAAAAAAATTATCAAATTAGGGGGTCGGCTTATACGCACATAAATCACATAAACGAACTGACATGATGCCACTTCTCAGATCATGCAATATCATCGACATTACCATTCAGTCATACATACAGCCATAAAAATTGAGACTGCACTAAATAAAGTTAATTCCGACAAACTACAACTCAATTTCAATATTAATTTTAACTGTACCTCAAATAAAATGCAACATAATTACATCTAATTAAGCACATTGTTTTTACTCTGGGCGCCTCCATTTTGCTTTTTCTATCACTGGATCATAACACGCTGTGATTGGTTAGTCTTTCACGAGACCGCTTTCATGTTTGCTATCATCACGTACAACATCAGAGTCTTTACATACCAGGTAATTAACTTAATATTGTTTCCTACACAAATGCTTTGATAATGAACCTTCATCAGTGCATTGCATATTGATACTCTTTTGTTATTAGCCCAAGCAACACACCATGGTATTTGGAGGTCGGCTTATATGTGGGTTTTTGAAAAATTCCTCATTTTGGGGCAGTTTTTTAAGGGTCGGCTTATACAACTTTTTTTTCTCAAGGGAGCAAATTTGCCTTAGAGCATAATGATATGAATCACTAGACTGAGGATTTGTAGATTAAATGACTGCTTCTTTTAGAATAATTGTTTTTTTTTTTTTTTGAACAAATGTTCCTTACCAGCTCAGAAAATTCATTATTACCCAGGTCAAGCCTCTCCAGCTGGGTCAGTTTATGCATTGACCTACAAAAAAGTAAAGACAATTATAATCATTTTATCTAATAATACATTTAGTAAATCTACAGTATGCAAAGTGATAAGGCATGCATGGTTATTCACATTGTTAAAAGTAAACATGTCATAGCAGTCAGCAATTTTTTGGTCAAATTAAGAATTTGCTGCTTTTATTATGAAAGTGCTTTTGGGCAAACAATCTTATAATGGATTGAAGACCCCTAATCTTAAAATACATGATATTCTGTGAGCTGGCTCTCATTTTATTTAAACTGAGATTTTAAATCTATAGAAGAATCAATATCTGATCCTATTTAAGGAACATTTTGATAAATGGAAAATGATTTCTGCAATACAGTATTGAAAATGATTTCTATACTGGATCAAAATGCTAGCATTTTGTAATAATGGGTCAGGGAATTTTTCAATCTCAAAGTATTGAAAATTTCCTATTAAACATATAATATGAATATGCTAAGATCACTGTACGTGAGCTATTTGAACACAGATATGAAATCATATTTTGCAATACTGTAATAAAAATTATTCTGGCTTGGGTTTTCCCTCATTGTGAATTTTATATTAATTTCCCTTTATTGTTGGAATAGTTTCAATATTAAACAATCAAAGCGAACTTCTGGCTAAACAACGCAACACATCAGTTATATTTGGATCAATTCTCCCAGTGATGTTGTCTAGATGCGTTGAATTTATGTTCTGTAATTCTCTACCAGAATAGTCTTCAGATTATCATCTCAGAAAAAATAGCAGGAAAAAAAAGACTAGTGTAAAATAGGATTGTAGAGAATATTGATACAAAAAAGTTGAAAACTGTCACTGTTTGACTTGGAAGTTTATACAATCTATCACTAATGAGTTTTAAATATTTCAACTACTTTTATGTATCTGATACTGTCTGCCTAACTCCATAATTTACTTATAAGTAACATTTTTCAACATAAGACATATGAGACATCATATAAGACATATTTTCCTCCAAAAAGAAATTGGCTATAAAAATGAACATTATTTGACCACATAAAGTAATATTTTCTGTTCTAAATTTTCACTTGACTTTACTCCATT
Source organism: Laticauda laticaudata (assembly GCA_004320025.1). Taxonomy (NCBI): domain Eukaryota; kingdom Metazoa; phylum Chordata; class Lepidosauria; order Squamata; family Elapidae; genus Laticauda; species Laticauda laticaudata. The sequence goes on from BHFT01023203.1 coordinate 103,976, forward strand.
CTGTTCCTTTGATTTCTTATCCCAATGAGGCAATTCATCATTGTTACAAACAAACTAGTCTTTGCCATGTAGCTGGACATGGAAGGCATGAACAAACTGTCAGTTGCTTCCCAATGTCTTCTCAATTTGGGCAGCCATTAATAAAAAAAATTAACTGATATGCAATGAAGCTTTATTTGCATCTCAGAAGAATAATATGAAGTTAGATTAATTACAAAAACTCTTTTACAAGTAACTATGGTCCATCCATCCATCCTTTCTCCCTCCCTCCCTCCTTCCCTCCCTTGTTTTATTCAATGCTGTTAAATTCACCAAGACCATAAGTGAAGTATTTATTTGGCATAAATCATTTATATCAATGTTATACACTGTTGCCTTTTATAATTACAAAATGGTTCTTTGACATTTCTTTGATATACTGCCTTTTGAACAACAAACTATTTAGCATTATGGAGAGTCAAACAATTATATAAGAGAAAATCAACACTAACATTGCTCTAGATAAATACTGACCTCAGATCAGATAATTTTATTCAATCTTATTTTTAGAACTATTTTTAGTCTTGGAGGAAAAAAAATCAAGGTAGGTATGATATGGCAGGCAAGGACTCCAGGAACAACACAAAAGAACTTGTCCAATGTTATGCATGTGAATTTACAGGGAAGCCCAACTGAGTACTTGGGAATTTATGTGATATATACTGAAGCAAGAAACACCTAGACCCTTCTGAGACTGTCACTGTTGGATGAGCACTGATGAGACATCTATAAATTATGACTCCTGCATGAATGCACCAATTATCACATTAAACAAGAGGAAAACCTGCGCACCAATTCCACCCGCACTTTTTACAATTTTGTAAACAACAAACTAAAAGTCTCATGGTCTATCCCACCCGATAGGACCTAATGGAAAAGACTGCAACGACGACACCATTAAAGCCAACATCTTCAACACATTCTTTGGTTCGGTATTTGTAAATAGCAATGGACCATGCCCAGAATTTCCTAGCCGAACCACAGAAAACTACAATGATCTAATACATATCGATTTTACAGAAAACAATGTTGTAAAAGCACTATGCAATCTAAAACTATCTCTATCTATTGGACCAGATGGAATATGTGCTACTTCTTAAAAAAGCTATCCACTGCCATAGCAGAACCTCTAAGCATAATCTTTGAAAAATCTTTCAGAACCATCTCCTTGCCTAACCTATGGTCACAAGCCACAGTCATCCCCATCTAAAAAAAGGGAGACCCCAGTCTAGTTGAAAATTACAGACCAATCTCCTTATGCTGCATCACCTATAAAATCATGGAATCAATTATAAAACAATCCATTATCCTCCACTTAGAGACAAACAACCTACTCTCCAATAAACAATTTGGTTTCAGAAAAAAACTATCCTGTAATCTGCAACTCTTACACTGCAAAAACATATGGACTATGTTAAGAATATAAGTCCACCCAGCAGGTATTTGGGTGAGAAATATATAAACCAGGATAGACATTTTAATACTGTTTCTTTAAGAGCAATTAGGTGTGTTTCTCAAACGGCCATAAGATGGAGCCAGAACCGGGTTGTTTAGTCTTAGTCTCAGAAGAGAGTTTAAGTAGAGTTTAAGTAAGTCTCTGTTTCCTTCTGTTGGAAAGTATTGCCCTTCCTCCATTTCTTCTCATTGACTGATATTCATGGATTAGATGTAAGTCTGATACTGAACTGTTTTTGACACTGGACTTTGTTATTGGATTATCCCTGAATTGAAAACAGACTGATCTTACCTGTGAATGACTTTGAACTGCCTATTTTGAACTTTGCTTTAAAACCTTTCTGGAAGTAAAAACCTACATTAACTGTACAGTGTATCTGTGGTGCTGCGTGTGTGTTATTCAAAAACACTTCTCTCACTACGTCTCCTTGTATGCACTCATTCTCCGAATGGGAAATTACCTCAACACTGGTTACGGGCCCAGGGCCACAACAGGGCTCAAGATAACTGAGAGTTAGTGTGAATACACAGTATTGTATACAGGCAGCTGATTACTGTTTAATTGTGGGTTACTATCCTGGTCTATGAAGTGCAGTCTTCTTCTGTGTAGAGAAGGTTTATGGAATGTAGTTCAAGACCCATCGGATGTAAATGCTTGGGATCCAGCATATGAGGATGATGCCAAGAAGTCTTGCTGACTTTAAAAAGAACAACGAATGAGCTCTTTGTATAATTGGATTAACACTGAGTGAGCAGCAGCTAGTCCATATTCATGGAGAAGAGTCCACTGCTAGGTGTTGGGAGAATTTGAAGAGGATTTATGTTTGTGACAGTGTAAGATGCACACATAACACCTTACACGTAAACTGTTTAGAAACACATCTTCTGAAAGGTGAAGATATGTTAGCTCATTTAAAACTTCATGAAAATAACTTTTCAAGAGCTACATGAAAAAGAACTGATATTTTTTCAGAGCTGCATTCAAGTTTACATCATCTTTTCCTCATTGGATGAAAGTTATGATGATTATGTATCTTCACTGAAGTCCTGCCCAGAGATAAACTGACATTGACTGACATAACTGGAAGGTTGTTAGAAGAAGCAAGAAGATGTGCTGGATAGGGACCAACAGAGGAAGGAACAACCACAAGAAGAGGGTTTGTTTTCAACTGCCTATACTGTTAGGAAATGTTTTTTCTTGTGGGCAAGTGGACATATAGCTAGATTCTGTAAAAGGGAAAACAAACAGAATACTAGTGAACACCAGAAGGCCAAGAAGAATGTTAGTTTAGCTATGTCTAGCAATTCAACTGTAAACCATGATTTGTGGGTTGTTGATAAGGGAGCATTCACAATGCATTACGAAAGATAAAAAAAGGTTTGTAAGATCGCCATGAGTAAAAAACATGTATTATTCGGCAAATGGATGGAAGATTGAACACATCAGGTAAAGGTACTACATATTGTAAACAAGCATTTTGAAATTTAATTTGTTGTCAGGAAGGGCTTTAGTTAATCTTGGTTATGTAGTAACCTTTAGGGGAGATAAATATATAATAGAAAAAGAGGGTAAAAGTGACTGCTAATTAGAAAATGATTTATATGTGATACATGATGACCAGTTGAAGATGGCTAACTCAGTTATAACAATGTTTAACCACATGCATGAATGTATATATTTACTGCATAGACGTCTGGGACACATTAATTTCAGAATGCCAAACAACTGATTGAATTGTCAGAGCGAGAGTAAAACTGAAAAACCCTGTAGCAAGTATTTAAACTGTAACTGCTTGTAGCCAAGAGAAGAAGAGTTAAGGTTACTCCTGCCAAAACACTAAATGGTTTTAAGACCAAAGAAACCTTTAGAGGTTGGTCGTTGCCTGACATAATTGGTCATTAAGAAATAGCTAGTTTAGAGAGTCGCTGCTATATTTTGAGTATTATGGACCTTTACTCACGATACGGTTCTGCCTAATCTCATGAAAAACAAAACAGTTAATTTTCTTTAACTGGCTAAGGTTTGCTAAGAGAAAAATGAAAAGAAAATGAAAAGTAATGTAAAAAATGAAAAGTAAAGTAATGACTTTAGTTTACTGATAATGGGACTGAATTTGTTACAAAAGATTCCAAAATATGTTAAAATTGGCTGGTGTTGAACATAAAGATTCTCACCTTACCGACCACAACATAAACTCATTTGTAGAACGAAGAGGGCAAAAATTACAAGCCATGGCTCACATTATGTTATCTGACTCAGGTTTACCTGAAACAATCGGGGTGAAGCCATAATGTCGGGTAACCATGTTTTAAACAATGTAGTTTATACAACAACTGGAAAATTGCCATTCACTCATTGGCATTGCAGCGAAAACTAAATCTAATTTATTACATACATTTGGAGCTCCAGCATGGGGGGCATATTCCCTCACAAGTGAAGATTGAAAGGGCAACATAGAGCTAAGAAGTTATTTTTGTTGGGTTATGAGGCCAACATAGATGATTTAGATTCTGGGACAAAGGCCACAGCTCATGTTTATATTAATAGTTGCTAGTGCCAAAAATTTCCAGGGCACGGTTGAGTGGATAAACTGGAACAGGAATCCAGCAATGATATTATTATTGACACCCAAATAGTCCCTAAAAATGAAAATAAGTGAAACACGAATAGCCATTAAAGAGGAAGAACAGGAGGAAGTAGTAGAATAGGCACAGGAAGAGAGGAAGAACAGGAGCAGGTGGCACAGTGAGTCCACAGTAAGCCGTACGATACTAGATATGACACAGTAAGACGTTCAAACCTTGAGTAACATGACCACCTGACAGATATCAGGCTAGTGTTGCAAGTGAATACAGTTCCAAGTAACTATAGTGAACTAAAACTGGATCCTACTGAGGATCAGGCTGCTTGGCAGAAAGCAATGGATAAGGAACTGGAATCATTAAAAAAGACTGGAGGTATATGAAAATGTTAAGTTACCACCAGGTAAACATGCCATAGGATGTAAATGGATATATAAACTTAAGACTAGTGTAGATGGGACTGTTACCCATAAAGCGGGGTAGTAGCACAAGGGTTTAATCAGACAGCAAATGACTACGATGAGATTGTTTGTACCTCGTCTGAAAGCTACTACATTAAGGGCGCATTTGTGTGGGCAGCTGAGGAGAAATACATTAAAATCATTTGGATGTATGACAGCATATCTGCATGCACCGTTGCAACATACTATATATTTAAAGAAACTTTTAGATATCAAAACTGATAAAGCAACTGATTGTTGGAAATTGAAAAAGAGTCTGATGGTTTGAAGCAACAGGATATGAGTGGAACCAAATGTACAGTTAAAGAATTAACTAAGATAGCTGGCTAGGCCGATCCCATGTTTGTTTTAAAAGAGAAAATAATGGTGTAATTTCATTGTTGCTATGATTTATAATGGATAGCACTTAATCATAAAAACTGAACAAGAAGCTACTGAGAAATTCACTATTAGAAACAGAAATTTAAGATAAAAACAGTTAGGAGAAATTAAACACTGTCTTGGTTTAAAGAAGATAGAAGAACTAGGGAGGATACAAAATCTCACAGGCAGATAAAATTAACCAATTACTAAAAAGTTTTAAAATGGAACTTGTCACCGGCTAAAACACCAATGAGCCAGGAGTTTAGCCATAGTGGGTTCAAAGTCCTTTTTTTTGTTAAGAATATTTATCAGTTCTTGATTGGTAGTTTATCTTATCTCAGTAATTGGTCAAGGCCAGATATCGCATACAGTGTTAATCAATTAGCAAGATTTAACGCTGAGTTGACTGAAAGGCATTGGCAAGCTGCAAATGTGGTGTTAAGATATCTGAAACAAAACAATGCATAATGCACTGTATTTGGAGGCCTAAAGATGATCTGAATTTAACTGCCTATGCTGATCGCAAGTTTTGCACAGACATAAATACACGTAAATCTAACTAAATCTACAAACGGGTACTGCAGTATTATTGGGAAAAGTATTGATTGGATGGAGGTCTATTAGACAGAAACATCTAAGTTTGTCAAACAATGGAGGCTGAATTCTCATGTTTGTCTTATTATGTATAGATTTAGTTTTGTATTAGTAAACTACTAATTGACATGGGAATTGATGTAACAGATTCTATTGTTGTTTACAAAGATAGCCAATCAGCAAATACAATGGCTTCAAATATTGTGTGTTAAAACAAGAACGAAACACATAGATCTTAAGATATTTAAATGTGAGGAACAATGTGTGCAAAGTAAGATGATTAAGCTGGAATACTGTATGTCAGAAAACAATATAGCAGATTCATTTTACAAAAGCCAAGGCTCTAAAAAGCATAAGGCTTGCTGTGAAGATTATGGACTTAGAATGTAAGGTTGTACATATTGTCTTACCCAAAGGGGAGAATGTAGAGAATATAAGTCACCTAGCAGAGGATTTGGGTTAGAAATATATTAACCAGGATAGACATTTTAATACTGTTTCTTTAAGAGCAATTAGGTGTGGTTTCTCAAACGGCCATAAGATGGAGCCAGAAACCTGGGTGTTTAGTCTTAGTCTCAGAGAAGAGAGTGTGACTAGTCTCTGTTTCCTTCTGTTGAAAAGTAATGCCCTTCCTCCATTTCTTCTAATGACTGATATTCATGGATTAATGTAAGTCTGATCTGAACTGTTTTTGACACTGGACTTTGTTATTGGTATTCCTGGATTGAAAACTGATTTATCTTACCTGTGAATGACTTTGGACTGCATATTTTGAACTTTATTTAAATCTTTCTGGAAGTAAAAACCTACATTAACTGTACAGTGTATCTGTGTGCTGCGTGTGTATTATCAAAACACTTCTTTCACTACATCTCCTTGTATGCACTCATTCTCCTAACGGGAATTACCTCAACAGACTACACAACTTGATCAGGGCAAAACAATAGACGCAATCTACATAGACTTCTGTAAAGCCTTTGATTCAGTGGTACATGATAAACTACTACTAAAACTAAAATCTTATGGTATCTCTGGACAACTGCTATACTGGATAGAAGCATTCCTGTCAAACTGACACAAATGGTCAAAATTGGGAGTGTCCTATCAAATTCTAGTACCCAAGCAGTGTCCTAGGACCAACTCTCTCATACTCTACTCGACCTGTACATAACTCGACCTCTGTGTCATATTAAGAGGAATCTGCATTCGCTGATGATGTAAAGCTGTTCAATTACCACAGACAATACTGCTTCCCTTTAAAAAGATCTTGACTATGTATCAGATATGGTCAAAACAATGGCAACTTCAAATCTCAACAAATAAACTCTGTCTTACATATATGGCAAAAAAAAATCAGAAATAAAATATAAGCTGAATAGTCAAGACCTTGTTGATGATCCAAATTCTGTCAAGGACTTTGGAGTTCTCATCTCTAATGATCTAAGTGCTAGAGGCCCACTGTAACTTACCCATTGCCAAAAAGCATTAAGAGTTGTTAAACTAATCCTACGTAGCTTTTTCTCTGTAATTAATCACATTACTAGCTAGAGACATACAAACATTTTGCTAGATCAATGCTCAAAATACAGCTCACAGTCTGAACCCACATATATATAAGCACAGTGAGAAGTCCAGAATATTGGACAAGAAGAGTTCTCCACTCCCTCTACTTGTTGTAGAATACCTGTATCGCAACTAGACTTGAAATTCTAGACCTAGAAAATCTTAAATTATGCTGTCTTCCGTCTGATCTAAGTATGGTATATAAAAATACATTGCAATGACTTACCTGTCAATGAATACTTCAACTTTCAACCATTAACAACACAAGAGACACAAGTAGTACAAACTCAAGGTGTAACTGCACTAAAACTTGATTGCACGCGAACTACAACTTCAGCAACAGCAGTGGTCAATGTCTGATACTTACTTACTGACTCTGGGTGGTCTTCCAACAAACCCCAAAACTTTACCTCTGTGACTGTCTACTATTGACCTCACCCCTTTCCTAAGAGGTCTGTAGGGGGCATGCATAAGCACACCAAGATGCCTACCATCCCTGTCCTATTGTTTCTTTTATTTTTCTTATATGTACCCATTTCATGTATTCATCATTATGTATATACTTATACCTATTATCTTGTAAGCAATTGACAAATGAAATAAATAAAATAAATTAAGAAATGAAGGAATATTTTATTATGTAGACATGTGTAAAAGTGAAAAAGCACTGATATGAATACATATGTACCAAACTTTAAACACTATTACTCAGATGAAAACTGATTTTTTTAAAAAATTAAGACTCATGGATGTGCAGTTAGAAAAGACTTATGGATACCTGGTTTTATGTATGATATTATATATTGTAATCGCAACCAGGTTACTACGTACACAAATATGGAAAAATACAAAAGTATTCACAATGGAGGATTGGATGGTGAAAATGGCAGAACTGGCAAAGAGGGCAAAATTGATTTGTTTAGTTTGGGAGACAACAATGACTATTCTTTGCCAAAAATAGATTTCTGGGTTTACTGATTTAAATAGTTAGGAAAGAAAGGAACAATATATTGTAGTTCTAAAGGGGGAGAAATGATATAAGTTTGTAACTGTTGTAAAGAAAGCTGCTTCTTTAACTTTTTTTCTCCTCTCTGTCTCTTTCTCTGTTTCTATCACTTCTCTTTTTTCTACTTTTTTTATTCTTTTGTTCTTGTTTATAGTATAAAATTTTTCAATAAAAACTACTAAAATTTCTTCTGAAAACATAGGAGATATTAATAGCAAGGTAAATGTTTACAACACCAAGCGTTTATGCTAAAATCCTAACCAAATGTATATTTTATACTGTATTTCAAATCCACTGAAATGAATAAACTTATATTTCAAGAAACTGGTAGGATCAAGTAACACTAATATTATGAAACATTAGAGAAATATTTCACCTACAAATATTAGATGTAAAACAAAGAGGAATATAAAATTATAGCAGTAACAATAAATTGGCAGGATCTGAAAGCATTCTTACAATATTCATATATTACTAACCAAAATTCCACTTGTATACCTAATTGATTCAGAAGTCATGATAACTCATTACTAAGAAAGCTAATGAACCCAGACAATGTCCTCTCTTGTTTGCAGGACACTTGCAAGACCTTCTTTTCTTCTATGGACACTGAAGAATAAATGTATTCTGCTGGACTAAATGGATGCTAGAAATATTGCTGCTAACATAATCAGGATTGTGTATGATCATAGCCAGCATCATAACTGATGGAATCGTATTTAGGCACCTACATGCTCTAAATCAGGGCTATCAAACTTCTGGCCCAAGGGCCAGATGCATCATGAGCTGGCCATGCTCACGCCCAGTTTAGAGAAGGGGGAAAAAGGCCTGATATGTTATGTGACAACTTGAGTTTGACACCCCTGTTCTAATCCTATAAGAAAAGTATTAAACTAAAAAGAAGGCCTACTAAATCCCTCAAATACAGTGAAGATTCAGAGACAATTCTCAGGGCTGACAGAAAGGTCACACTAAACAAAATATATTACATAATGACTTATAATTATATGTGCCCCAGGAGTTATAAATGAGTGAAAATTGTCACATATATACATAGTGAACTTCCACCGATAACACTTATTCAAAATAGTCTCAAGTTTGTTTTACTCCACAGATTAAAATCAAACTCATCTTTATGTGGAACACTATTCAAAATTACATAATATATCATAAGATGCAAACTGTTGATTGAGCTGTAATTTAAGAATTTATATGAAAAAAATAGTTTTTAACTTTCTAATCCAATATTGAAAATAAAACATTTAAATTTAAAAAAGAATCTATATAATTTCTACATAAGACCCAGAATATTTAATTCAATACTTTCTACATATATATTACTAACAAACTATAACATTGATAATATCAACATATTAAAGCAAATAAACTATGATGTTCAGTAATAATACAGTAGAAATATTTTATCTTAGCCAATTGAATCTAGATCATAATGCTAGAATCCCAATGAAAGGTTTAAAGATAAAATTATAAAACTGAAATTGATTTGAAATCAGTTAGCTTCTGAAAATTACACAGCATCAAATTCTGAATTTTAAAACCAGTTCACTCTCTGCTAGCATTCCTATTAGCACATCTGAATATATATGTATGCACACACATACACACACACATACACATATAAATATTCATGTATATACATACATATATGTTTCACATACTTTATATTTTAATAGTTACATTTACATTTCAGGTACAACACCTCTACTGTGAATTGGTTCTGCAGATGAATAACTTTATTTTCCAAGTAATGACATTATAGTGGATATTGAGAAAATTTCCATTTTAATGTATGGGAAAAAGGCAATCTATATTTTTATTTATCAGCGTTGAAATGTTCTAAAATATATATAAAAAAGATTTTCATGAACAAATTAAAAAGTATTCAACATTCATCTTTTTAATATTTTACTACTATTTCTAGTTTTGCTAAATTGTTTGTATCATCCATCTGCAGTTGTTGTCAATTATTTAAATTCATGATAATCTACTGCCATAATCTACTGCTACTTTTATCAACAACATATTATCAATCTTTTAAAACATAAATCTGAACTTATTCACTGATACCAGTGAAAGTGTACTTCATTCAATAAAGTACATGCACGCTGCACACACACACACACACACCAAAAGATGTGCAAATGTAGTGGGAGACACTGTGCTAATGCTACATATAAATTCCTCTCAAAATGACTCTCAATATAAACTATAGAACAAGCAACCTGTAATCAGCCTTAAATTTAAAATGCACAGTAAATGTATATTCCAATAGCAATAGCGCTTAGACTTATATACTGTTTTATAGTGCATTACAGCCCTCTTTAAGCGATTTACAAAGTCAGCATATTGCCCCCAACAATTTGGATCCTCATTTTACCAACCTCGGAAGGATGGAAGGCTGAGTCAACCTTGAGCCTGGTGGGATTTGAACTGTTAAACTGTAGGCAGCTGGCTGCAGTAGAAGTATCTTGCACTACTCCACTCTAACCACTGAGCCACAGAGGCTCCTACTGCACAATATCATCCAAACATTTTTTGAAAATTCAGAGTGGAATAAGAGAGAAAACATGAGTGACTCTGGCCTCCTATCTCAATCTTCATGTCAATCTTTAAGAGTGAGGTACGCATATCTCAAAATTTCCACTCCTGATTCTTTGCTAGGAAGTGCCTAAAGTTTCAATCTCTGTCTTGCAAGTCTACATTGGTGCTAATCTTTCTAAACAACTAAGTTTTTTGTTTTTAACCTCCAGTCATCCATGAATAAACTTTTAAAGGCAAATTTATAGACTTGGAAAGTTATCTTTTCCTATATTTAAGCTATTATCAGTAATTTAAAATTTATTACTTTTTTCACTTTTGGAATCGTAGTAAGCTAATTGGCTGCTTTGACCAAAATGCAAATTAGTAACACTGCTCTTCAGTGATAAAATTCCTGGGAACTGGCCCAATCTTATCCTATGTAGAAGTTTAAATGTGGAGAGGGCATATTCTCTTCTCAAAGAAAAAGTGCATATTCTAAAACACAGTAAACATTTGGCTCAAAGACTATCTAGTAAGAGGCAGCCTCCATCAGCATGTAGTATCCCCAAACTGTTTTGTTTTCATCGTATAGCATGGGAGAACTACCTCAACATAGTCTACTCGTGCTGATGCTCCTGATGCTGCCATTTCAGGTGTTCGAAAAGGTGCTGCCTTCACATCCTCTGCTGTTGGTGCCATTGTACTCTCCCAGGCGATGGGGCAAGGGGAACACTCTCGATCTTCACATGCTAAGATGAGAAAAATCAATTTCAATGCCCAAAAAGATGGAACTGCTTGAGCAGAAGAGGTTTCTAAAACTACCAAATGGATTATGGCACTTAAAAGAGAGACAGCTGACTTACAACATTAGGAAATAATTTTTTTTCCAGTTTTTCTAAGTCATCCTACAACAAAATTAGAAATTTGGAGACTAAAAGTTTTCCCTTCCTTAGGCCAGAGTTAAGTTGCAGAGGACTAAGATGGAGAAAAAAAATCTTTGCTAGTAAATATTCTGAGAAAATCTTGATATAAAAAAAATATTTAAAAAAAGACCCTCCTTTTAAGGGTCTAAAATTGTTTAAGTCATGAAAATGATTTACCTAAAGAGCTAGTTATAACATCGTATTTTAAGTAGAATTCTAAGCCTAGATTTTTTTTCTGAACCCAAACAAATTTCTTGTGTTTTGTGTTTGATTTGATAAAGTCAATACTACATGACTGTCATATGATAAACATTTCAAGGTGAACTTTTACATAATGAAATATACTCTCTAAGCTGTTGAAGCCATTCACTGAAAACTTATGTATTTCAAATTCCAAACTGCATTAGCCAAAGGAAAATTAAGCAAATACAAAGTTTATGAAAATTGGAATTTGACTTTGAAAAATCCCTAATGTGTTAACATTTTAGGTATATTTTTCTGTATTACTAATATGGAATCAAAAAAAGAATTCTACAATACAAATAAACTGAGTTTAATTAATTAATCTTTAAATTGAATTTATTAGGTTATAGTTAGATTCAATTAATTAAACTCTATGGATCTTATTTCTCTAAATAAACAGTTTAAGATTACATTGTAGCTATGATAAACAGATTCAAATTCTTTTTACACATGTTGTCATAAGAATACTATTTTACTCTTGCTTTAGAATTGAATTACTTTTGGAATACTATTTTTGTTATCAAATACAACTCAAAGAAAACTACACTGTATAAAACATGTCTTTTTGCTTTTTGTGTATTCTCTTTAATGGACAATATGTAATTCATAGTATGTAAATGTTGTCAGCACCCGGATTTTTTATTATTGCAATTTAAGAAGGATGTGAAATCTAATGATATCTGAGGCTGCATGCTTACTGGAATGGATGAAAGTAAATGTACTGCAATTAAATCTGGGCAAAGCAATGGTTCTAGTCAGGAAACTTAATTTCCTGAAGAGAAATGCTTATGGGTGGTTTTATATTCTTGAAGGATTAGTTTTATAGTTTGGAGATGCTCTGGAATTCACTTTTACTTTTAATATTATCCAAAAGGCAATTCTCTCCAAGAGAGCTTTTTTTTAACCTTTAGCTAATATATGGAATCAATTACTGAGACGGGCAATTTTGCCATAATCTTGCATGTAATTATTTCATCTTTCATGTAGACTGAATCATCTTAATATATTCTATCTTCAGAATCTCCAGTTAATGTAGAATGCTGCTGCTGTGGTTAAATACCAAGACTCTCTCCTCTGATCCCAACACTATACTTACTGCAAGCATTTTACACCTGCTTTAGATAATGGATAACATATTCAGCACGTCCTTGCCAATCAACTGAAAAAGGATTAACTTTCAGAAATGTTCTCCTTGAGCTAGAAATTATATTAAAAGGCCACAAAATCAAGATTTGGAAAATAAATCTCCTTTCTTTTTGTAGCAGTTGTTCCACAGATCCAAATTGTTACTGGCCCCTCCTTTAGAAATCCCACTATAGATTCTACAGAAACATAGATGCTAATTTAGGTATCTGCACTGAACAGATCTGTACTGCATGCAAGAGAGAAATATAATAAGTGTCACTCTGTCAATAGATACATATAATTCAAGACATCCTATAATTTGCTTTGTTAAGATTTTAAGATTTTTAAAGGTAGATAAGATATAATGATACATCTTTAATTCTCAAACTATTACAACCAAATAATGCTTAATCGTGACTGTTACTCCATGTAATTGTTTTGTGTGACTGGATGCTTGTAAAGATATCTGGAAATGGTTTGGAAATGTTTTGTGCTTTCCATAGTGTTAATTTGTTTTTATTTTTAAGCCACCATATTTTATTATTAAGACACAAAAGCACACGAACATTCAGGTCTCTGACGATCATCACATCTTTGGACCTCCTATCAGAATTACAGCATAGGCCTTTACAATTACAGAATCCTACTCCTGATTTCATAAATATCAAAATGCATCTATATAAACTTAAAAATTAGGAAATTATAGCTTCTACCTTGATATAATCTATGGTTTTCATCCTCTAAGATCAAGTTGGAGATAGCAATCTACTACAATGCAAGAATAATTATTTAAGTGAATCTGTTTCTGCAGATTCCCTCGATACCAGGGATTTCGATTTAATTGAGGGCTGCATCAGGATTGTGTTTGACCTTGGGGGGCCAGGGTGGGTGTGACCAGGGTGGACATGGCCAGTTGATGTCACTCGTTGGGATGCCAATGGTGGACTGGCCCTAGTGGTTTGCAAGCAAAAACGGCTTCCCGAGCTCCATTTTTGGCTGCGACAGTCTCCTGCAACCTTTACACCCCTGCTATACACAAACCAGCCCAAATTAGGCATGTTTGAAATTACACTTCCAGCTAAAATTAGGAGGTATTTTAAGGACCTAAATTAATTGATACACAAATATTTATAGAATTCTGCAATTTCATGTTGGTGCTGTGTAACATGACCTCTTAAAATTGTCAGATGCATACAATCTGCCAAAAAGAATGGCTTGAGAATATCAAACTTTAAAGCTTTAATATTTATGTAGAGTTCATATTTAGATTTTGAAAACAGAAAATCCTGATGGGTTGTTAGATGAAATTATTCACAGTAATGAGGAATACAAAGCATAAACTGTTATTATTTGCAACTCATGAAAATTTAAAGAACAATGTTGAAGTTGCTTCAGTGTAGTAACTGTGTGGCATTCATATGTTTGCAACTTTGTATCATTGCAACTATGAATCATTCAGGCATTTGA
>BHFT01023205.1:6120-84831 GCA_004320025.1 Laticauda laticaudata
TTTTTTTTTTTTTTTCAGTCCTGCAATTGAGAAAGGAGAAATATTTTTATTGAAAGAGCCATCTAGTGATGGATTTATAGTTTTCCTTCACATCTTCAAAAACCACACTACCGTGCTTAAGATCTTAAATGCAGTTTAATGCATTTAGACCCTGTTAGACTGCAGGAAAAGAGAGCTCTTTAGTTGGCAATGACTATTATTCCTTCATTTCCTTTAAAATATAATCAACCAACCTCACTGTGGTAGTGGAAGATTGACCTTTTGAGTGGATCCTTGGACTTCTGTGCCACAGCATTTTCTGATTTCACCGTGTATGACTGACACAATTCCATTCCAGAAGTTTTCTAATATTTTAATATCCTATTCCAATTATTAATGCAGAAGACAGTCTGAAATGGTCCTACAAACTTTAGTTGAAGTTTGCTGATGCCTTCCTCAGATTCTTCAAGATAAAGATGTCCTGTCCGGTGATCCATTGCAATGTTCTCACTCTTAGGACCTGTTACTTTCCCATATTTGTCATGTTCAACATCCAAATGGAAACTTTCTCCAATTAATCCAGTTCAAAAACTTTGATTGCCAATTGTTGTGGGGAGGGGGAGACGGCCTGGTTTGGTTTACCCTCATGCTTTCTTCTGGATCCTGATACTGGCCCTAAGAACAACTGGATTTTGTTTGTAAGAAGTTGATTGCCATGTTATTTAATGATAAAGTAATTTTCCTGAAGATATTTGTGTTGTCTGGATTGGTGAAATTGAGCTGAACATGTTCTCTACATAAAGCCCTTGTGGTTTACAGCATGTTTTGCAGAGCCTGGAATACAGAGGTGGTATTCAGCGGTTCTGGAGTACCGGTAGCAGAAATTTTGAGTAGTTTGGAGAACCAGCAAATACCATCTCTGACTGTCCCCACACCCATCTATTCTCTGCCTCCCGAGTCCCAGCTGACTAGCTGGGTCATCCTTTGTTGCCCTGCACAGGAGAACGGAGCTGAAAAGCAGGTTAGTGGGGTGGGGAGGGAATGGGGATTTTGCAGTATGCTCCCCTGCCATGCCCACCAAGCCACGCCCACAGAACCGGTAGTAAATTTTTTTGACTGCCATCACTGCTGGAATATATTTATTTATTAAACAAAATTATATGACCACACAACTCACACACAGGTGAATCCAAGCAGATTACAATATCAAAACTCCACAACCTTAAAAACCTATACAACTGCCCCATCCCTCCATGCCATCAGCAACACAAACCAATCACTTAAACTGTCCCTCTCCATTCATGGTCCCTAGGCCCAGTGACAAAATGATGCCTTTAGGGCCTTTTGGACTAAGCATACAGAGGGGTGGAGTTGTGGGGCCTTTTCCATGGCCCTACTAGATGTAAGTAGTCCTTGACTTATGACCACAATTGAACCCAAAATGATTTCTGTTGCTAAGCGAGACAGCTGTTGAGTTTTGCCCCATTTTACGACTTTTCTTGCCACAGTTATTAAATGCATTACTGCAGCTGTTAAGCTGACAATATTGTTCTTAAGGGACGCAGTGGCTCGGTGGCTAAGATGCTAAGCTTGTCAATCAGAAAGGTCGGCAGTTTGGCAGTTCGAATCCCTAGCACTGCGTAATGGAGTGAGCTCCCATTACTTGTCCCAGCTTCTGCCAATCTAGCAGCTTGAAAGCATGTAAAAATGCAAGTAGAAAAATAGGGAACACTTTGGTGGGAAGGTAACAGCGTTCTGTGCGCCTTTGGCATTTAGTCATGTCGGTCATATGACCACGGAGACGTGTTTGGACAGTGCTGGCTCTTTGGCTTTGTAACGGAGATGAGCACCACCTCCAGAGCCGGAAATGACTAGCACGTATGTGCGAGGGGAACCTTTACCTTTACCTTGTTGTTAAGTGAATCCTGCTTGCCCCTTGGCTTTGCTTGTCAGAAGGTCGCAAAAGGAGATTGCATGACCCCAGAATACAACAACCGTCATAAATACAAACCAGTTGCCAAGCATCCAAATTTTGATCCATGAGGAGGTTGCAATGGTTGTAAAATGGGAAAACTGGTCATAAGTCACATTTTTCAGGGCTGTTGTAACTTTGGTCACTCAATGAATGATTCTAAGTCGAGAACTACCTGTACATCCTTAATAGATGTGGTTTGCAACATATCCTGCTTTCCCATCCTGGTATGCCAGGTGGATATAATAAGGGAGAGACAGTCCTTCATGAGCTTGTCCTCAAGTCATGCAGGTCTTTAAAGGCACCTTGAATTGTATCTGGAAGCAGATTGGCAGTCAGTGCAGCTCCTCCAAAAGAGGTGACACATGTACAAGTCTAGCAGGTATCATAACAAAATAGTCTGGACTGGTTGAACAACACACTTCCAGCCTAATTGGATCCCTTGTTCTCCTACAATTGCTGGAAAGTCGCAACAGATAAATCCATAAATGTTGGTTGAAGTTCCGGGTAGCTATCAGAATTGGCACCTCCATTGTCTAGTTACTATAATAGATCTGTTCACAGCTCAATGGGAAATCATTTCCTTTGCCTGCAGAAATTCCCAGGGTGAATTCCAAGCAAAATATCTTCAAAATAAGGAGAGATGTGAGGCCTGGTTCACGGAAAGCAATAGTGTCATATTTTTATTTGGAAAGTGTTTATCCCTAAGTGCAGTACAAGCAAACAAGCATTAGCCCAATGTCTTATAACTGCTAAGCCACCATGCCCCCTAACTATACATTAGTCCAGTGTCTTAACCACTCGGCTACCAAGCCATTAACCATGCATTAGCCCAGTGTTTCTTATAACCACTAGGCCATTGTGTCCCTTAACTATGCATTAACAACTGTTTATAAACATGTCTTGTGTTTTAGAGAATTCTGTGGTCCAGTAATTGCCAATTTCCCACACCCCCAACACACCTCCAAAGGATGCTGAAGCTTCAGCCCAACACTGCCTGTCTGGAATCCCCCTAATTTCCTTAATAGAGAACCTTTAAGATGCTCAGACAGAAGATGGGAAAGGCAGATTGCAAGGGGGGTTCTACCTGTCATATTCAAACCAGACACATTCAGGACTATTCCTCTTTTTCATATGCATTTTGCTTCAATGGGCAATGTAAGAGGGTATCACCAGTAGTTTCACCTGTGTCTGTTGCCTATGCTGATCTAAATAAGGCTGCTGAATTATTCATCACCTATCCTCTTCTCTTCTCTTCTCTTCTCTTCTCTTCTCTTCTCTTCTCTTCTCTTCTCTTCTCTTCTCTTCTCTTCCCTTCCCTTCCCTTCCCTTCCCTTCCCTTCCCTTCCCTTCCCCTTTCCCCTTCCCTTCCTTTTCCCTTCCCTTCCCTTGTCCTGAAGGAGAATCTTTCCGTTTTAAAAAAGCATTTGCATTCCTTTCCAAATCAGTGTGGCAGCTCTGGAATTATAAAATGAGAAGAATTAATTTAAAAATTTTTTTGTTGTGCAAAGGACTCCAAGTCAAGAGAAGGTAAACCTCTTTCCCACTCCCACTCTACGGTTTGATTGAGGTTCTGTGACATTTAATCTATATTAAGTTCATGCTTCATGCTTCCCTCCTCTCTCATGGTCAGAGAATGCATGCTCTTGTTTCTGATTTGTTTTTAATCATCACAGCTGTCATTCTGATAGTATGCGTAGAGCAGTGAATTGCCAGGTGTAAAACACAAAACCATATTTAATGAACAGCAACTGTAAAGTATGAAACAGAACCCCCAGAGATTAGGAAGCTGAAGAATGCATGAGGAGGAAATGAATGACAGAAAGAAATCCAGAGCACTTTATGTCGCTATGCAAACGAATCTGTTAAAAATAAGCATTGTCAAATTCAGAGGGATTCAGGCTCTAATTTTACAGGATGCAAATGGGTTCCTTTGTTTTTCTTCTATGCTTGGGGCATAGTCACCGGCTGTATACACCGGCTGTATACACTTTTCCAGAATTAACTTTACATAATTAACCTGCTTTTGTACAGATCATGGCTCACATTACCAGAGAACCGCAGACGAAGATCATGGGGTGGATTTACATGCAAAGCTAAAGGCCCTGTCACACTGCCCAACGGATGCAAAACGTTTGTAAAAAGGACACAGCGGATGAGCAAAATGGTGTTCATCGTTGTTATCCGCTCTCAAAACGGGGCAAAATTTGCATAACCAGAGCGGATAACACGGAAAGGAACAGACAGGGGGAGGATGCAGAGCGGATGGAAAACGGATGCAGAGCGGAAGCCTAGCGGATGAGAGCGGATGGCAGCATCCGCTAGGCTTCCAGGGGACCTCAGCAAAGCAGACGCGGACGGAAAGAGGGATCGCAGAGCAGACGCCGAACAGATGAAGCGATCACAGCGGATGAAGCGGATGCACAGCGGAAGCCTAGTGGATGCACAGCGAAGCCTAGCGGATGCCTAGCGTTACTGCGCATGTGGGGGGGATTTATTGCGTCAGCCCCGCGGATATAAAGGGAACAGCTCGGAAGCAGGTCACCATTCAGAGGAAAGACCTGCATCCAGACACAGCTCTCCAGCCTGCCTGCCTGCCTGCCTGCCAGCCTCCCTGCCAGCCTTGCTGTCTGCCAGCCTTGGTGCTGCTGCCTGCCTGCCAGCCTCCCTGCCAGCCAGCACCCCACAACCATGGGAAGAAGAGAAAGCCTCAGCCATCTGTTGCCAAGCCCTGGCAAGAGGACAGGGCCACCCTCCGGCCCCCTGGCCCTCACTCTGCTTCTGCTGGGGCTTCTGTAGCACGAGCTCGCTCTTCTGCGGCTGGGGCTTCTGCTGCTTCTGCTTCTGGAGGAGCTGATGATGCTGTCCTGGCGGTGGTGCTTCTGCTCATCGCTTGCTCTGCTGATGCTGCTCTTGGCGGTGGTGCTTTCTTCTCGTGCTTACTCTGCTGAGGCTGCTCCTGGCGGTGGTGCTTTCTGCTGGTGCTTACTCTGCTGAAGCTGCTTCCTCGCTGCTGGTCCTGCTGGTCCTGCTCGTGCTCCTGGACTTGCTCGTCCTGCTCGTCCTGCTCGTCCTGCTCGTGCTCCTGGTCCTGCTCGTGTCCCTGGTCCTGCTGGGGCTCCTGTGCTTACTCTGCTGCTGCTGATCCTGGTCCTGCTGGTGTTGCTGCGCTGCTGCTGCTGATGATGATGATGATCCTGCTGCTTGCTGCTGCTGATGATGATGATTATGATCCTGCTGGTGATGCTGCTGCTGCTGGTGTGGAGGAGCAGCCCCTACAACCTGGAAGCCCCTCTGTTGAGGACCCATATGGCCCTGCCAGAGGGAGGAAGAAGGCAGACCGTGGGAACGGGAGAGAGGCAATACTCCATTGAGGAGGAACACGAGGATGAGGTGCTGGGTGGCTCAGAGAGAATGACGATCTGTGGCAGAAGGGACACCGGCTCTACAGGGACACCAAAAGGAAGCAGGCTGCTTGGAGAGAGAAGGCGGAGAGCCTGGGCTACACATTGGATGTGCTCCTCGCTGGTGGAAGCCATGCACACCTGGTACAGGAAGCTGCACCTCAAGAAATCTGGCCAGGCCACGGTTAGGTGGACGGACAGAGAGACCTACGTCATGGCCAGGTGCAGCTTCCTGGAGGGTGAGATCCGGCACCGAGGAGCAGCAGGCAGCCCCTCTCAGACCCTCTCTCTCCGGCAGCCTGCTGAGAGCCAGTCCTCTTCGGCAACGAGTCAGCTCCTGTCTCCAGGCAGGTTGCTGTGGAGCGTGCCACGGCGGAGAAACCGCGGACAGCTGTTTTAACCATGGTGGAGCGCGTGGAGGACTCCCTGGCGCAGTGGGAGAAAGGAGACGGCAACGTCCACCACAGCCCTACCCCATCCACCCCAGCTCCACCCTCCACAGAAAGGCAGAGAGCCAGACAGGAGGGGCAAAGCCACACTGTCCTGCTGGAGATCAGGACACATCCGGAGCAGCGTAGATCTCCTCTCTCAGCTGGTACACACCACCGTCTCCTCATCTCCAACGCGCAAGCCCTTCCTCACCTATGTGACCAGACCCTCATGGACATGGCGGGACCCCAGTACCAGGTGGTGAAGGACCGGATCACCGAGTTGCTTTCACAACCCTCCAGCCCCAGAGGACCCTGCTCCCACCCAGTCAGGTCTGCTCCTCCCACCCAGGTGATGTCCCTCCCATTCCAAGGCTTTCCACAGGCCCTCACCTACCAGGGCTACGGCTACCAGGAGTGTCCAGCAGCATAGGCAGCAGCCCTTCCCAGTCCAGGCACAGAGTCATCGGATGACACCATTGCCACCGGTTCCACTGATGCCACCGATGCACCCACGACACTGATGCCACCGATGCACCCGATGCCACCCACGGCCACAGATGCCACCCATGCCCAGTCTTACCTCAGCGCAGACCAGACAGCCCCACTACACCTGCTCCTTCCTCCACCCACAGCCAAGCCCGGCCTCAGTACATCTTGTCGTTGATTGGGACTGACACCTCATGGCATGGAGGAAGGAGCTCTCAACATCACGGGGCTGAGCCAGCTGTCGCGAGAGCTTCCTCAACACATCATCACCTGTTGTTCTCTGGGGCCAGGCACCCCAGTGGGGCTTCAGACCAGCACTCCAGCACCAGCCACCTCCACAGCACCTGGACCCTTCACCCTGAGACTGGGCACACCTCCGAGTGACCGATAAGAGTGCCAGAGACGGGTGGCTACCTTTGTAGACTTTATTTGGACACTTGATTGGTCATTTTTTCTTTTACAGCTTGTTATTATAAAGTTTATCTTTGCTTCACACACTTGCTTCATTTATTTTTTTAATAAAGTCTTGGTGGAAACTTTAGAAATGGTTTTAAGCCTTTGCATGCTTGTTGGGATGGGTAAGGATAAGGCAGTGGGATGGGCAGGGATCTTTGGGATGGGAAATAGCTGTGGGATGGGCAGGGATACCTTTGGGATGGGTTAAGATAGCTGTGGGATGGGTTGAGATAGCTGTGGGGATAGATAAACCTCCAGTGCAAGCATAGTGGCGACTGTATGGTCCACCCTCCCAGGTGCCACACCTATGGCCCTTCATTATCAATACTAATGTAATCATTGATCCACAATTCAACATAAACACAACTCTTTTATAAAACGCCCTGTTCATTGTAGGCCCACCAACATACATGGCCCAATCTCATCCGTGTGATGAGACAGGCTGAAGGAAGCATCCATTAATCATCTATCATCCTGTCTTGCCACTCCACTGCTCAGCTGGGGAGTTGCACCATGTGTTTCAGGAGGTTGCGCTGCTTCTTCCCTTCACGTGAGGCTCTGTTGGGGCCTTGCACATCCTCAGTGTCTATCAGGTTTCGCCCTTGCCTCCATTCCCAGGCTCCATGTCCCCATTGCCTTGTTGGAGGTCCACGAGCCTGTTCTGCAAGCCTGGGTAGTGGGTGCGCATGAGATTGTGCAGGATGCAGAAGCTTCACGATCCTCCTCACGGTCTCTGGGTGATGCTGCATGGTGGTGAGAAGTACCTGGAACCTGTTGGCCAGGATGCCAAAGGCGTTCTCCACCACCTGCCTTGCCCTGGACAGCCTGCAGTTGAAGATCCTCTCTTCACAGTGGAGGAGTCTGGAAGTGTGGGGCTTTCATCGAGCTAGCGTTGTGGAGGGAGAAGGCGTCATCCCCACGATGACAAGTAGGGCACATCTTGTGTGTCGTTGGGCAGGGGTCTGATCTGGGAAGCCCATGATGAGGTTGCGTTTCCAGCCTCCTTGAGGTGACTGGCGTTTTATACCTGGCATACTGAAGCTGAGCTGTTGCCTGAAGCATCGATGTACATGAACTTGTAGTCAGCATCGACACATGGCGAAGAGCGATGCTGAAGAAGCCCTGTAGTTGAAAATAAGTGGACCCCGACTTGGCTGGAGCTTTGCAGGCACAGCTTCCCATCTATGGCTCCAACGGTGTGGGGGAAGTTCCACCTCTGATACCACTGCTCTGCAACTTTCTTCCGCCTTGTTCAGTGGAGGGGCACTGGAGGAGCTCCTTCATGGTATTTCTTCGATGATGGCCTGCACCACTTCTCTGACCACAATGCTGATGGTGTTGTGGTGGCAACCCTCCAGCCATACTGCATGCTCCTGTAGGTGGTCCTGAGGCCAGGTGGCGCAGAGTCAGTGCCACCTTGAGCCCAGGGTCCAGGCTGGGCGGAATTTGGTGCTCTGCTTGGTCAACACTGGGTGTCAGCCACTCCACAACTTCGTCAAACATGGCTGGAGCATCCTCCATTAAGTTCTGGAATGCACGAGTGTCTTCGTTCCTGAGCTTCCACCATCAGCTTGTTGTACAGTCCATACTCTGCTCTTCTCCAGATCCATCTTCGGACCCAGACGCTTCTTGGCCCTCCTTTTCTTCTAGTAGAGTTCACAGAGCCTGTAGATGGCTTTGTACTGTGCAGAACGATGAGTGGCTACCAAAAGAGTTTGTTACGATCCTGGTGGACATGACTGGATTGCTGTGAAAGAGCAAGAGGCAGATGAAGCTGCAGAGGTCTGCACAGCTCGGCTGCTGGGCTGAAAGTGAGATCCAGTGAGTTTCTCCCCTTTTTATAGGGAATATAGGTTTTCACTATGTGTCCCTTTCCATCCTCTAGGCATCCTGCAGACATCCTTAATCTCCGAGATACGGTCCCTCTGCGAACGTTTTTTCCGTTTAAAATGCTTTCTTTGCGAGCTGCATCCGGTTTCATCCTTTTCTCCATCCGTGCTATAACGCTGCGCATCCGTTCCGCTTCCTCCCTGCGTCCATTTTACCGCTGGAACGGATACGAGTTGCGGGATGTGCAGCGGATTCCTCGTGATATAGCGATGCGTACGGATGCAGAACGGATGTCCCCGTATGCTAGCGGATGCAGAACGGACGCGTTTGTACATTTTCCGCTCAAAAGTTTTGAGCAGCTCAAACCTTCTGAGCGGATGAAATGTCAATAGACAGATGCTGGACGGATAGAGAGGAAGCAAAACGGAGGCAGTGAGTACAGAACGGAAGCATCGCATTAACCAACGGATGGCAAGTGTTTTTCTCCGTTTTACATCCTCTTTCCGTTGGTGCAGTGTGACAGGGGCTTAAATCTCTTTGGCTGGTTTGTGGCTCAGTGGATCTTAGGAATGCTGCTAAACTACAGGTCAGAAACCGTTTCACAGATCATACCAGGCCATAATTTGCTTAATCACATTTTACTGAACAAACTGAAACTGAGTTGTCATATCCCAGCAAGCCACAAACTAGGATTTACAAACCACAGTTTACTGAATTTAGATATCCTCCTACATCTGAACAAACAAAGCAAATGATGGCTTAAATATACGCCCAATGTTTAATTCTCCATAGCAGAAAAATAGATAGCAGTTGTGATCTATAGCAGATTTGTCCGAAAGGGGAAGAAGCTTCTTGGATGAGAAGTGGAAAGTCTTCAAAGAAAAATCAGAAAATCCAGTTGACTCTTAAAAAAACACCTTTGGGACAGCCATGACTTGGATGACTGAGAATCTCCATGGATATTCTGTCCTTTCCTGTATTTTGTTTGGTGAACCCGAAGACTTTGCACAACAGATTTGCTGAGGAGGGTGAGGAATTAAAACCTTGATCCAAGCTACTCTACCTGAGATCTTTGTGTATAATATTTTTTAAAAGAAAATACTATAAATGTAAGGACTGTATTTACCCAATGGCAATTTTTTTTAGCAAAAGGCAAACAACCAAAAGATAGAGATAAACTCAAGTTGGAGCACAAGAATTTCATCATGCCACTTCTTTATTCCTCAAAACTGATCCACATTTTTTGTAGTCCTTATGAATTATCTCATTATTTTTTGCCTTTTCTATGGAGATTCTCCATCATCCTGAGAGTGCTTTTTTTTTTCTTTCAGGAAGCAAACTGGTTTATTTTGTGTTTCTTTGAATATGTTTTGCTACTCATCCAAGAAGAGTCAAATCTGAAGAAGCTGAAATGAAAAGTGAAATGTCTTTTAAAAAAAAAAAAAGCAAGAAAATCCAGTTGCCTCTTGAAAAAAAGCACCTTTGGAACTACCTTTTGCCTTGGTGTTTTCTCCACATTACAAAGTGGGAGGGCATCAGGACCTTGAACAGCCCCAACAACTTACTTGCTGCCTTCTATCCAACGGGCCAGATATCCTTTCTTGGATCCACCCTTTTTTTCTGAACAATGGAGCCTCAACCTCAAAGGGACAATTCTCCAGTCTGAAAACCGCTACCCTTCCATTTTGCAACTGAATTCCTGGGAATTATAGTGGACCCTCTGCTCACGACCATAATTTGTTCCATAACTTTGGTGATTTCTTAATCTTCTAATGTTTCGTCTTCAGGAATTTCTGGGTCAGGGGTCATGTTTGATGGCCATCCGAGTATGTGTTCATGATCAGATTCAAAAATTTTGTGAATTTTTTGGTCGGAATCCGATTTGGTTGTGGTTAGAAGCATTCATGACCCGAGGTTCTACTGCGTATTCTGATGTTAAACATGGCAGAAGAAACTGGGCAAGCTGGAATCTGACTGTAACAAATAAAAAGTAGTTCATGGGAAGAGAGACCTTGGTTTTTGGACCAATAGTTTCTTCATCGCTTATAAGTGCATCACAGTCCCTGACAGCTACTCAAAATCAGATGGCAGCATCTTCCTGGTAGGAAGAATGCTTGCTTACAGCAATCAGTGATTTTCTGAAAACTCTTAGATTATCATAGATACTTGCAAGAAAACTGTTTTCAGCTAAGACAGGCTTTGGCTGCTCTTATGTCCATTCCAGGTCTATGATTTTCAAACTCTTGTGACACGAAGATCATGGGAAACTATTTTAATTCCCTGAAAATTCATCACCAAACACTGGTAATAAAACAACAACAACAAAAAATGTCAAGTACTGAAAAGGGGCAGTCTCTAGAGATGTTTTTGGAACTGTTTAGTTTTTAATTTTATCAGTTTAAGACAATCTGGCTATTCAACAGATTAGCTTAGCCAAATTTCAACATCGTAACTACAATGTGTTCTTTCCATGGCCCTAAATAGTTTTAACGAACAAAAGGAAACAGTTTGTGAAAACAGGTCTTAAATGCTTAAGAAACAATTCTGAAAATCTAATATTGCATATATAATATTTATATATTATTTTCCTCCTCCTGACCCATCTCTTTTTTAAATAGAATGAGCACTCAGAGGAAAAATATGGGAAACAGAATAACAAAAGCACAATCACTGTTTCAGCATCGGAAAAGCAAAGAGCACATGGCTAGATCTTATCCTAAAAATGGTAGTGGAACCAAGAGAAAGAAAAGAAGCCAAACTTTTATTTGGAAAAATTAAAATTAAAAATAGCCTCTGTTAGTGAGGCAGTACTTAACTGACCTCATTTGATCTGAAAAACTAAGCAAAGTTGGACCTGATTAGTATTGGGAAAATAGGCCACCAGAGAAACTGGACAATTGGCTTGACTAGGAAATTGGGAAACATTTAAAAACACAATATGAAAAAAAAGCCATAAACAATAAAACCATTTAAATGTTAAATTCTTGGAAAATGAGATTGGGATTTGAGATGATTTACTAAATATTAAGTAAATCAGTCTGAGGGGAATACAGTGTATGTATGTATTATGTATGTATCAGCAAGATGAGATTCTGGGATTGGGGGAGCATCTTCAGGGGTGGGATTCAGATGTTTTAACAACCAGTTCTATGGGTGTGGCTTAGTTGGTGGTCATGTTATTGGCTGGGTGTGGTCAACTCAATATTACTCACATCAAGGCATGCATCTCCTCTCCTGGCCTCTCGTGACTGTGGGGATGCTGCAACAGTCGTAAGTGTGAAAAATGGTCATCAGTCACTTTTTTCAATGCCATTGTAACTTTGAATGGTCACTCCACACAAGCAAAGTATACCTGCAAAGGAGGGGGAAAAAAACTCCAGAGAAGTTCCTTAGACAGGAAGTCTAGTCCTTCCAAGAATGTAATAAGGGTTAAGGGAGAGGCAGTTTCTGTAAGCAACACCAGAATGTTTCCTTCCTGCCTTCCTTACAGGATTAGGCCAGTAATTTCTTCTAACAAACGGTTCTTCAAACTGCTTAGAATGTTAACAACCGGTTCTAGAAAATAGGAGCGAATTGGTAGAATCCCACCCATGGTCTCACTTGTAGATATTCGTGGCTGGGCAGCTTATAATAGGAGAGGCATCCTTCAAATGCTCAGGCTTTAACCAGTTTAGACCTTTCACGATCAGGAAGAGAGTCTCAAGCTGAATTCAACTGCTGGTGACTTCAGTCCCATGTAGGTTTGGTTTGGTTTGGTTCTGCAGCCATATAACACTACTTTTCTATTGCCTGGTATATATGAGATTGGGAAGTGTGTGTGTGTGTTTGTGTGTATACACACACAAACACACACACTTCCCAATCTCACAGTTCTCTATTTCCAAGTATTAAACAGACCTATCTTGCTTTTTCTTTCCTTTTTTTAAGATCAGCCAAAGTTAGTTCAATGCTGCCATCTAGCAGTGCTGAAAGCTCAATACCAGCACTTCATAAATTCTGCCTGGAATGCAACTGACAATCAGTATAGATCTTTCATGATACACATCAGGTGATCTCTGAACAGATGTTTGCACTGCCACTTGTTGCTTAAAGGCGGAACTTGCATATTTATTAACATATAAGTATAGTGCAGCCCTAAGTGTAAATATGCCCCTATCTGATTTAAGGTTTCCCTGTATTTGCGTTACTAAGAATGTGAGATGTGACTCAGTAGAGACAGTCAAATCTTGCGGTTTGAAAGGCACACAGATACAGCCTTTCATTTGTTGCTGAGAAGAGTAATATGGTAGAGTTGATTCATCATGTTCAAATGATGAACACCACGTTTGTGTACAATAAATCCCTGCTCACAGAAAGCACAGGTGGTCCTTGACTTACAACAGTTCATTTTGGGACCATTCAAAGTTACAACTTTACTGAAAAATGTAACTTAAGCAAAGGTTCTGGAGAACTGGTCATGGAAATTTTGACTAGTAATTTTGAGAACCAGCAAATACCGCCTCTGACTGGTCCTGCCCCCATCTATTCTCTGCCTTCCGAGTCCCAGCTGATCGGCTGGGTCTTCTTTTGTTGCCCTGCACAGGAGAATGGAGCTGGAAAGTAGGCTAGTGGGGTGGGGAGTGAATGGGGATTTTGCAGTAACCTTCCCCTGCCATGCCCACCAAGCCACGCCTACCAAGCCATGCCCACAGAACCAGCAGTAACAATTTTTGAATCCCATCACTGAACTTAAGGTATTTTTCACACAACCATTGCAGCATCTCCAAAGTCATGTGATCAAAATTCAGATACTTGGCAACCGACTCATGCTTTTGATGGTTGCAGTGTCCAAGGGTCACGTGATCCCACTTTTGCAATCTTCTGACAAGCAAAGTCATGGTGAGGAAGCCAGATTCACTTAACCATTGTGTGACTCATTGAACAAGTGCGTTGATTCACTTAACAATTGGGGCGAGAAAAGTTGTAAACATGGGGCAAACTTTACTTAACAACTGCCTCACTTAGCAACATAAATATGGGGCTCAGTTGCAATCCTAAAGTGACTGAGAAGACAAACAAAATTGCCCAATTGACTGGTTCACCAGAATGCATGCACTGGTGATCGAATGCATAAAGTAAATCTGTTAAGTGGTGAAACAGCAATCTTGATCAGCTGCAACAAAGATAAGTTTTTTAAAAAGGCCAGTATTTCTCACATTTTCTTCATTGACTTCAGACTACCAGTCATCCTGAGACCCCAAAAGACATGATACCTTTCCATCTGCTAAATCTGCCCTTCTCCAGCTTGGTACAATGTGCTAGACTCCAACTGTTGTCATTCCCAACATAATTTTGGCCGAGAATTAAAGGAGTTGTGATGAGTCACAATTGGGCAGTTAAGTTAGATTGAAGAAAGTTGAGTTATGAATGCTCTAGTTTAGTTTAGTTTACTTTATTGATTAGCCCTTGGGCCACCTCATAGTACAGAGTTCCAGGCACAAATTATTACCAAAATCTGATAAAAACAATTTTAAACAGAATTGGATAAAATACA
This sequence comes from Laticauda laticaudata, assembly GCA_004320025.1. Lineage (NCBI taxonomy): Eukaryota > Metazoa > Chordata > Lepidosauria > Squamata > Elapidae > Laticauda > Laticauda laticaudata. The sequence continues at coordinate 20,212 of BHFT01023205.1, forward strand.
ATTTAAAATGACATTGGAATAAAATACAATTTAAAATGACATTGGAATAAAATACAGTTTAAAATGAAATTGGCATAAAATACAATAATTTAATATAGAGATAAATAAAATATGATAAAAGTATATTTCGGTGTCACCCCTACAATCTATCCCAATCAGTCCCACGATACACCGATCTCAACTGAACCATTTTGCTCAAGGACTGTGCTGTGTTAAATGTTATTTTCAGATTCTGGCCGGACATAAGGTAAGTTATTTTGATATGGGGATCCCAATGGGTCATTCATTTAGTATGCTCTGGAAATCATCACATTCTCATTAACTCTATGACCATTTTTTTTATAACATTGTTTTTATTCTCCCCCTTCTGCTCCATTGAAAGTCCATGACGAAAGATAAAAGAAGCTTCACTGATGATTAATTGTTTCAATCTGTTTTACTTATTTTAGTTCTCTACATCCTTCTTGTGCAATCTTCTACTCATACCACAAGTCCCAGGATAATTACTATTCCTTGTGGATCTCTCCAGATTTTGTCACAAGAGTGGACTTGTATTGTTTCCCCAGCTTCTCAACTTTCCACATAATATTTTAATAATGTATGCCTATGAATGAAACAGATTTTCCACTCTTCCCTTAAACCAGAATAAGTAGGGATTACTAGGAAGCAAAGCATAAAAATATATGCACTGTACCGTAACTGATGTGCATTTAGAGACTATATGAGCAGTTACAATAGTCTTACCACATTTCTTTTGGCTTTATTTGAAAGCCATCTGACATTTTGCCCAGCTATGTTTTTGTTTCAATATTTTGTAATAAAATATTCATCAGACTAGGATGAGAACCTGTGATCCTTCAGATATGATTAAACAACATTTATTTATTTACTTATTTATTTATTTATTATTTGATTTGTCAATCGCTTACAAGATAATAGGTATAAGTATAAACATAAGTATGAATACATGAAATGGATACATATAAGAAAAATAAAAGAAACAATAGGACAGGGACCATAGGCACGTTGGTGCGCTTATGCACGCCTCCTACAGACCTTTTAGGAAAGGGGTGAGGTTAATAGTAGACAGTCTAAGGTTAAAGCTTTGGGGAAGAAACCACAGAGTGAGGTAGAGTATTCCAGACATTGGCCACTCTGTTGCTGAAGTCCTGCAGTCAAGTTTGGTGCGGTTTACCTTGAGTTTGTATCTATTGTGTGCTCTTGTATTGTTATGGTTGAAGCTGAAGTATTCATTGACAGGACATTGCAATGTATGATTTTATGTACTATACTTAGATCGGACCGAAGGCGGTGTAGTTCTAAGTTTTCTAGGTCTAGAATTTCAAGTCTGGTCATTCCATCGAGTCATTCCAGACATATGCTAGCATTTGTTGTCCAGCTTGAGACTACAAATATCTTAAGAACCACTAAGTGACAGGACTAGTAGAGTTTTTGATGACTCTTTGCTTAGATATGTTATGGTCCAGGTTTCTCTTAGGTATTCTTTAATGGAAAATCTCTGATTGGATTCATGAAACCCATTAAACACCCTGCATGGCGGCTTAGCATACTTTGTAAATCAGTCTTAACTCCAACTGAAAATTTATTATTGATACCATACTATTAATCTTCTCATCACTCTTTATCACCCATTCCCTCCCACTTGTGATTGTATCACTGTAACTTTGTCGTTTGTATCCTTATGATTTATATTGACTGTTTACTAGTATGATTCATTTATTTTATTTATTTATTTGATGTGTCAATCGCTTACAAGATAATAGGTATAAGTATAAACATGAATAAGAATACAGGAAATAGGTACAAATACATGGAGACAATAGGAAAGGGATAGTAGGCACAATTGTACACTTATGTATGCCCCTTAAAGATCTTTTAGAAATGGGGTGAGGTCAGTAGTGGATAGTTTAAGGTTAAAAAAGTTGGGGCTAGAGGATGTAACTCCAGAGTCAGGCAGTGCATTCCAGGCATTGACCACTCTGTTGCTGAAGTCATACTTTCTGCAATCAAGTTTGGAGTTTGATTGCTTATTGTACCCTATGACTATTATTAAGTATTGTACCTTATGATTCTTGACTCTTGACAAATGCATCTTTTCTTTTATGTATACTGAGAGCATTTGCACCAAGACAAATTCCTTGTGTGTCGAATCACACTTGGCCAATAAAGAATTCTATTCTATTCATCTTTCAATGGGCTGGATGATATGGAGCTGTCTATTTCAAATATGGCTAATGGAACAGTTATTTAGATCTCATGGCAATGTATTCTCAAAAGTTACCTAACAAAGGAAATTCTTGCTAGAGTTGTTAAGGCAATCTTTAGTAGTTAAAACTGGATCTTAGAATTATAATATAGGTTAATAAATTGCACTAAATTCCAATTGGCATTGCTCATATGATATTATTAAGCCATAAATCAAATAAACCTCATTATGGTTTAGTATGATATGCAAATCTAGCCACAGGTTTGGAAGAGACATTGGAAATTTCTTTACATCATAATGAAAACAATCAAACCAAACCTTCAAAATCAATGAACAAATACTGAGCTTTGCCTAAGATAAGCATGTTAGAACTATCAGAGGAGGATGGAAGATCTTCTAACTTTTATTTCTTTATTTTATTTGTATCTTGCCTTTATTATTTTTATAAATTTATTTTATTTATTTAGGGTATGGCAAATACATAGACTTATAGTGGTTCAAATGTTAATGTCCAGTCCACCCAGCCATTCAAGGGCAGAGCAATCCACACTGAAAAAAATCAGACACTGGGCCAATGTAAGCTCTTGATGGACATTCAGATACAATGTGATGGATATTTTGCCAAGGAGCACCACAGTCAGTCACACTTAAACAATGAGTCCTGGCAATGAGACACCATGTTGGGTATGGATCCTGTTCAGTGTTGACCAATGCTGGTGAGGAAGGTCAAAACCTGGCACCTTTTGTGTGGGGTCATCTACATAATTGCCTGTATTTGGGCGTTCAGAAGCCCATTTGGCTTTCCACTGTGTGTTAATGTCAAAGTTGTTAGACAGCTGTTGAGCCAGTGCCAGAGAAGGCTTCCTGGATTTAAGCCTGCCAATGGATGATAGATGAGTAAGATCAACATGCACAGGAATAAGTGGGTTTCTCATACTTTTGTTGTACTCCTTCACTAGAGCTGGTGGTGCAGTTTGACTCAAGCTGGGCTTTTTTTAAATGAACAATTTAAGTCAGTGAACATATCTACTACTCCTTCCTCCTCTTATTTTCCACACAACAACCCTGTGAGGTGAGTTGGGATGAGAGAGAATGACTGGCCTAAAGACACCTAGCCAACTTTCATGCCTGAAGTGGGACTAGAACTCACAGTCTCCTGGCAATTGTCCAAAGTCACCCAGCTAGCTTTCATACTAAGGTAGAACTAAGATAGTCTCCTGGTTTCTAGCCTGGTACCTTAACCACTTTGTCCAGATATTTTGATTAATAGAAGCTTCCTTTCATTAAGGAACTAGTACCCTCTGACATATGGAACCTAACTCTCAGACTTCCCAGAAAAGACCATGCAGGTTGCGGAGGGGGAGGTGTTCTGGAAGAAATCCGCATCTATGGAGCATGTGAGGGTGGAGAAGGCTGTACCAAGCAATAAATCAGTTCACAAACCACTGTGGCAAGATTTCCATAGTATACTAAAATGAAAACAGACAGCTACATGATGCACTTATGTAGTAGAGGAAAACAGATAGAAGATATATCATTTTTTGATAGTACTTGTAGCTGAGAATGGAGCCAACTGTCAGGTACAAAGGTTCAGGATCATAAGTTGTTGCACTTTATTTATTGCTCAAGCCTATACAAAAGAATTTAGTTAACTAAAGTTCAATACTAAGCTGGCGCCAGGTAAAAACAACCAGAAGTATCAGAACCCCTGTTATAGAGAAACTACCTCCCACCATCCTGGCTGAATAAAGAATTATCTGCATGCAAAATGCCAAGTTGCACAAGATATTAAGATGAAAGTCTCTTGGTCTTGTTTTTTCTCTTATTTCACTTTTCTCTGCAAAGGAATGTGCTTTGAAAAGAGGTGCATTCAGTCAAAACTCAAGATGCTACCTTACTTATAGGCCAGTATCAGTAAGGCAAAAGGACCATATGCTTGCTAATGGTTCTTGTTACACCAGAGATTAATGATGCAGAATCTCTGAAGCAATAGTTCAGATGTTTTTTTTTTCCAGTGCAATTATGATTATCCAGTGCTGATCATCATTGGAAAGACTTAAGACTTGAGGTCCTAAGATAGGCATGGTTGTAGGGGGTGTCTTTTATAGGATGTAACCTGATTGGACATCATCATCATCATCAGTCAGATTCCATGAGTACATAGCAGAATAGAAATCCTCACTTTTTCAGTTTGGGGTCAACATGTTTAACAAATTCCTTTCTGTGAATGCTCTGTGCCAGCTTTTGCCATCCACACCTGCCCAAATTGCCAGATAGCATGGCCCATTGGCATTGCCAGACTAACATTCCAGGAATTACATTTCCAACAGTGCAAACTGAATGGAAGTGTAGAAAGTTAGCACCCACCCCTCACATAGAAGAATGAAATATTCTAGAAAATATTAAAAAGGCAAAATATTATATTCCCCTGGATGAGAAAAGGAAAAACATGTTTTTAAAGACAAATCAGCTCCCTGCAGCTCCCTGCCCCCCCCCCCTTCAGCTCCAGGGTGATGGAATTAAGACATGGCCCTCAGGACATGATAGGATTAGCCCTTTTCCCATCTCTCCACATGGCACCTGGGAAGATTACATTACCCAGCAAGATTCAATCAAGCCTGGGACTCAAGACAACCTACAAAGTTACCCCTGCATGACCCCGTGGGAGTCTGACAACCAATCAGAATATATTTCTTTCACAGGAACAGGAAGCAAGTGTCAAAGCCCAAGAGAGGGTATAAAAATCTCTCTTTCTCTCTCTCTCCCCCTCTTCCCTCCCTCCGTCCCTCTCTCTCTCACACACCCATGTGCTCAATTGCCCAGGATCTCAAACCATCTGGTCCTGTCCACCATTAAACCATCTTTCCAAGCAGCTTCCACGTTTCCAGGGTCTTTCTTTCCATTTGGAAGTGAACTCAAGAACAAAGAGCAATTTTCTCTCCCTCTCCCTCTCCTTCCCTCCCTCTCTCCCTCCCCCTCTCTCCCTACCATGGACCCATGAATTCTCTATCTGTATCTGCCTTGCATCCCAGTGGGAACAGAAGTTTAACCAAAAGAGGAGCCATATTATTAGACCTGTTCAGCAGATAAAAAGCTGCCAAGCTCATATATACGTAGTGCTCGACTTACAACAGCTCATTTAGTGACCATTCCAAGTTACAATGGCACTGAAAAGATGGATTTATTCACATTTATGACCATTGCAGCATCCCCCATGTGATCTACATTTAGATATTTGACAAATTGTTCCTATTCTTGATGGTTGCAGTGTTCCAGGGTCACATGATCCCCTTTTATGACTTTTTGACAAGCAAAGTCAATGGGGAAGACAGATTCACTTAACAACCGGGTTATTAATTTAACAGCTGCAATGATTCTCTTAACAAATGTGGCAGGGAAAGTTGTAAAATGGGGGAAAACTCACTTAGCCAATTTCTCACTTAGCAACGTAAATTCTGGGCTCAGTCATCATAAGTTGAGGACAACCTTTAGTTGGTGGTCAGAAAGACAGAAAAAGAAGGCCTCCTCGCTGACGGACCGTAGATTGTGACTCTCTGCGGCTATGGTCCATGCTCTTTCGTTGGAGAGCCCCAATCATTACGATTAGGGACTGAAGCTGCCTTAGAGGGGCGGTGGAGTAGGGGAAGCCGCAAGCCAGGTTGAGGGGAGCCGCATCTCCCCCCCAGGCTTGGTCTTTTTCCCCCCAAAGGCGACTATAGAGGTGGTTTAAAATGGCCACCCCGAAGAGGAAGGCTCAGCTGGATTAAGATTTGTGCAGGAGGGAAGAAAGAGGTGGATAACATCTGAACCGGGACAACTGGGCAATGAGCAACTAAACAAAAGTACCGGGATTAAGATAACATGGAATTTTTAAGGAAAGAAAAGTGAGCAGCGAAATTACAAAGTGACCGGGAAAAAAAAAAAAATTCTGACAGCTAAGCGGGGTTCGAACCGGGAAAGGAAGAAGCTGGAACTAAAGATTTAACTAATTGGACTAAAATGTTTTGGGAATAAATAGGCAAAAAATTAAGCTGGACTTAAGATTGTCAAAAATAATAATAATAAAGTTTACAAATTGGAGACTGGACTGTGCGGGAATATTGAGGTTCGAAAAACCCTGAATAAAAAATAGGGGGAAAAGGTGAAGACTTTGTATAATGGAGAGTGCCACCTTTGACAAAAACTCGAGCTCAAACAAAAGGGAAAGCATCCTGTTTCTGATGAACTTGTGTGGATATAACAAAGAAATATTGAAACAAAGTAAGAATTTTAGAAAGTGAAAGCAGAACCAGAATAAAGAAAAAAGCAAAGAAAGACTGACTGTGGATTGATTGATGTTTTTTGGTATAGACCCTCGGCTAGAATAACTGAGAATTTTAGAAGATTGAAAGAAGGAAAGTAAAAGTGTTTTTTTTGTGTGTGTGTGTGGACTTGAACGATCATAAAATACAAGAGTGTGTAATGATATCTCTTCAGGAATTAAAAATGGAACTTAAAAATATGAGATAATTACTACAGGAAAGAGGCGAATCACTTTGCTCTGAGTTAGAAAAATGGAAACGGCGATTGAAGAACAAGAAGAAAAAGCTTCAGAGGAGGAGTCGATTCAAGGAGAAGACATCTTAAATAGACAATTAGCACAACACTACAAAGAAGTGGGGAAAGAAGGAAGGTTAAAAGTTGAAATTTAAGAAGGCAATCAAAACGGGAAATACCTGTGAAGTCAGGAAAGGCAGAAAGACCCAACAGAAAAGGGGAAAGGAAGATATTAAGAAAGAGAGGGATATAAACTGGAATGAGAAAAGATATGAGGAAAAGAGGGGAGGAGAAGCAGTAAGAAACAGGTGTATGAAATAAATACGGAAATAGTAAAATGTTGAAAAGAAATTGTTTTTTCAGAGATAATGGTTGATGAATTAATAAGGGGTTCTGCAAGGTGACAAAGGGTAATAATGAAATATATTTTAAATTTTAAGAAATAGGGTAACATATTGATATAACTTATTAAAAAATTAAAAGGAAAATATCCTGTGAATCTGAATGAAAAGATTAATGATTATTATTGTAACTTCTTAAAAATAATGGTTTATTGGGAATCAAGATGAGGGAATAAAGGTATATTTTAATCATTGAGGTGTCACACTCAAAGCAGTAAAAGGGGGAAAACCCATACTTGTTTTTTTTTTTCTTAGTGTTAAAACTTGTATTTTAGAATTTATAAAAAATGTATAATGTAAAGGGAATATGACAGACTAAAGAACCAACTAAATTAATAAGTCATATAGGCTATTAAAAGCAAGGAGAGACATTGGCAAGCTATTATTATCATTATTATGAGGCAAAACATATTTTTATTTTTAAAATAAATATTAAAGAATTATATTTGAAATAATTGAAATGAAACAAAAGATGTTTTGATTGAGATTAATGAAAGGCTAGAATTAATGTGTTTGTTTCTCTCCTTACTGAAAATTTGAAATGGAAAAGGTAATAATAGAATTAAGTATGTATATATGAATGTATAATTGCTGTCATATTTGTAGTGATGACCTGGAAATATGTTGTCCAGTAAAAAGAGATTTTTGTTTTTAATGTGAAAAACTGAATAAAATTTGTTTTGGTTTTTTTTTAAAAGAAAGAGAAAAAGAAATCTCCATCTAAGTGGCAAAATGTGGAAATTCAAGAATATTATGAATAGTGTAATAAGAGGGCCAATTTGGTGTAGCAGTTAAAGCATCAGGCTAGAAACTGGAGGAGGATCATGAGTTCTAGTCCCACTTGAGATTTGAAGCTGATGGGTTTTCCTTGCGGCAGCCACTCTCAGGTGTAGGAAGGAGACAGTGGCAAACCTCTTTTGAAACCTTGCCCAGAAAACTTCAGGGACTGGTTCAGGCAGCCATCAGACTTGATTGGAAGGCCTCAACATCAGCATCATAATCATCACCCCAAATGCTTCTTCGCAGTTTCTCAGAGCGGTAATTTCCATGCAAGCAAAAGGGAGAGTTTAGCCAGGGATGGATTCAAATTTTTAACAACCATTTCTGTGGGCATGGCTTTGGTGGTAGTGGGGGGGTGGCTTGGTGGTCATGTGATTGGGTGGGCATGGCTTGGTGGTCAAGTTATTGGCTGGTTGTGGTCAACTCAATATCACTCACATCAAGGCATGCATCTCCTCGCCTGGCCTCTCATGACTGTAGGGATGCTGCAACAGTCATAAGTGTAAAAAAATGGGCATAAGTCACTTTTTTCAGTGCCATTGTAACTTTGAATGGTCACTCCACACAAACAAAATACCAGCAAAGGAGGGGAAAAAACTCCAGAGACGTTCCTGAGTCAGGAAGTCTACTCCTGCCAAGAAAGTAACAAGGGTTAATGGAGAGACAGTTTCTGCAAGCAACACCAGAATGTTTCCTTCCTGCCTTCCTTACAGGATTAGGCCAATAATTTCTTCTAACAACCGGTTCTCCGAACTGCTTAGAATGTTAACAACCGGTTCTAGCGAATAGATGCGAACTGGTAGAATCCCACCCCTGAGTTTATCTCTGGCTGTAATACCAATACCAGTCACAGAAGACAAACAGTAGCTATCCATGGGCGGGCAGGATGGATAGTCCATTGATTAAAGCAGAAGGAAGGTTAGTTTCACCAAGGATAATTCTAACAGGAACAAACTATTTAAATGAATTGACCAGAGGTGGCAAGAGGTAGCCCTACTTTTAAATAGGCCGAGGTGTGAATCCACATGATGGACCTGCTGTAGGATGACCTTTATTAAGTTCCAGGGCCATGGCCAAAAAATCCTTTGACAATTCCCCATGGCTATAGGGACTGGACTGGACTGGGAAGAGCTGAATATGATTGAAAGTCATAAAATTTATCATTTCACAGTGTTTTTGCTGTCCTTCTCTCCCAAATTTTGTGCCTGAATGAAATATCATATTAGAGAGAAGTAGAATGTTTCAGGCTATGTGAGTATGCTATTTCTGGAAACCAACACAACAAAAACCTTACATCAAATGATTAGTATTAAGATAGTTGTGTATTGTTTGAGGATACCCAGAATCTTAGTGTCTTAGATTCATCATTGAAGGATACATGAATTCTTCATTATATCAGAATTCTACAAAACAACATCTGGCCATGTTTTTATCAGATGAAGCTAAGAGCAAATAGATAATGGAATAAGACAGTGATCTCAAGCATCAAGCAAGTATATAAGAGACCAGATGAAGAAGAGAAAGATCATTGTGTCAGCTCTCAAAACCACTCTAGCTGAAGCCATACTTTGCTTCGTTTCTAAGTGGCCAGGGATATGGGGTGGGAGGGGGATTTTAAGAATTTATAATGTTTTTTTCTGCAGTGCCAGACTTAACAGCAATAAGGCTCATGAGAACCAAGGTCAGCTCAAAGTACCCTAGCAATAGCAGTAGGGAGAGATGAGAAGTTCATCGCCTGTTTGGTTGGTTAACGTGACCTGTGACGCAAAGGGGGGTGGACAATATCTATTCTTAAATTGTACCAAAGCGCAGGACTTATTCAGAGTTGGTTTCACATTTGAACGTGCCGATATAAGGTACCCAATAAAATGGATCTTTGAGAAAAACCATAGCCCGAGTCCTGAATTGATTGGGCCTATTACTCGGAACTATGACACATTGTTTTAGAATCGTCTACTCAAAATCCAGACCTAAAGTAGGATCTAAACAAGCAATTCATACTACCGTGAAATATTACTGATTCAAACTATATTGCAGTAGAAAATTGACCAAACTTCTCCCACAGTGATATGAGAAGCTGATTATTTTATAGGAAGTGGTTGATAACTGTTATTGCTACTAAAGATAATTCAGTTACTGAAATTAAAGAGGTGATTCCTTTTTCACTCTGATACATAAAATATTGAATAAAACAAGACAAGCTTTAGCGTTCTTTATTCCTCCGTGAATGTGTATGTGCGTGAGTGCACCTTTCAGTGAGTCCTGGTAACTGCTTGCAACAAATCCTAATAATTTTCTTGGCAAGATTTTCAGAAGTGGTTTGCCATTGCCTTCTTCGAAAGGCCTGAGAGGGAATGGCTGGATGAAGATCATCAAGCTGTCTCATGGTTTCTAGCCTATCGCCTTAATTTTATTTCACCAGACTGGCTCTCTTCTTTATTTACTGTACTTAGCTTCTCTTTGTATATTAACAGATCCCACATGAAGCTCTAATACGAATGGTATGGCGGCCTAGAGGTGGAGCTCTCGCCTCACAATCAGGAGAATGTGAGTTTGATCCGAGATAGAGGCAGATATTTCTCTGGGCACAATGAGAATATATCTGCTGAACAAAACTCCACATTGGTGACAGGAAAAGCATCCGGCCAGTAAACAGTCAGCTCCATTCAGTTGCCCAAACTCCACCATGCAAGGGATTATGGGGTCATTGAAAGAGGATGATGGGGCTCTAATACACAATATCAAAGATGTCAGCAAAATTCAGAAAATTCCAAAGGAGGTAAATAATTTTATAGAATAGGATATAAATCATTCCCCAGTATAAATCTGGACAGATTATTCTGGGATAATCCCACACATTATCTGCACATACCACCCTCTTTTTTAATGCTCTTTCTCTCCCTGCCTCCATCTTACCAGCAGAATTACCTTTTTCTTTTATATCAGCATGGATGCACTGCAGAGGAAACTTAGAGTCGAACCTAGCACTTTTGTTTTCTCAAGGAAGAAAGTGGAGGAAAAATAATAATATAGAGTTCAATTTGGGAGGCCTTTGATGCTGTGGATTCTAGACCTTGCTCAGTGGTCCAACTTAGAACTTATTTCCAAGTAAGCATAGGACTGCAGCCAAAGTGCAAGTCCAGCTCTTAAAGAATCAAGTCATTTACTGCACTCTCTTCTGCCAAATTAGATCCAAGTCTCGACAGCTGTTTGCAAAATTGCAAAGAGGAATCCTATCAAATTAAACAGTAATAGCATCATTTTAATAGGCAGAAATTAGCTAAATAGGTGTGGGGTTTGCTGCATAACTCAATGTTAATAGCTCTGATCTCTCAGGGGATTTTGCCAGCTTTGGATTTCCAATGTCTTTGTGGTATTTATGACTTTACTTTAACTATTAGAATGTTTATGTCTCCCCAACTGGATATCAACTGGATTTGCTTTGCATAAAGGGCAACTTATAGGCCAATTGTATAAAAAAATTAAATTAAAAACTGAGAGCAGGGAACAATAAAGCAAAACACTTCTCAAGAGCACAGCTTATCTGCACATTTCCATGGCGGTTCAAGCTGTATGGATATCATTTCATTAAAAACGCTCCAAGTTTTTCTACAAAGCCAACTTTCTTCCAAGGTTTTTGTACAAAGTCAACTCTGTAACTTTGGATTTTATTTGTCTTTATCATGGCTGTACTGTACCATCTTTCCATCACAATCAACTCAGGACTCTTTCAAATTATTTTTTAAAAGTTCTCTTAATTAAATCAGATGAGGTGGCCTTTCAAATCAACAAAAATAGATTACATTTGCCAAGAAACTCAAGAGGGTATTGGAATGAAAATGCTTCCCACATGTACGTAATAAATAATAGGTGATAATGGAAAGAAAAACTTAAATGTATTTCTTACAGCAGACTGCCACTCACATCTATTCAGAAATATAAATCACAAACAATTCCAGACAAATAGGCAGTGGACAATAGCTTCTGAAAGTTACAATTCCCAAAAAAATATATACAAACAAAACAAAAAATATTTGCAATACCGTTTTGCACAAAAATCTGGTATGAAGGTCAACATTTTAAATGGATAAAAAGATAAAGACTTTGAAAGTTATATATACTCATTGCATTTATTAGGATTATTCTCTGATGACATACAAGTGCCTAAACTAATAATAATTTGAATACATAGAACTATTTCATAAAATGAAATGTTGTCAAGATGTCAACGTTCCAAGTAATGCACCCATTGAAAGCAGAACTCCAAGGCAGGTAGATCCCAATAAAGAACAATTTATTGGATACATCATAGTGGCATAACTGGTGAAAATTGACTGAAAATTCCCGTGGTTTTCACCTAATTAAAAAATGAAAGTTTCCCCTTTCACCCCAAGTCATCAGTCACATTGTCCAATATAGGTGCTGGCCAGTTGCTTGGTTATGCTGCTACTCCTCTTTCCAGCACCTGATGTCCTTGGTTCCCACAGGAAAATTTTCTGTTTTGACTACAAAGCCAGAGGTGGGATTCATCCAGTTCTGACCAGTTCTGGAGAACCATTAGCGGAAATGGCTCCTATTCTCTAGCAAATCTGGAAGTCCTTAAGACATGGTTCAGCTCCTAGGCCTGGGGTTATTTTTGTTGTCTTATTTGGACAGTTTTATTATGTTTTTAACAATCTTTTCAATGCATATTTCATGGTTTATAAACCACTCAGTCTTTTTGGAGCTGGGCAGCCCTGATATATCTAATAATAAAGAATACAGATAAATCATTTACTCAGCAATATTTCACAATGAACCTTTGTGCAATCAACTATTAATTTTAACAATGATAATTTGAATTTACTGTCTATTCAATCTAGGGACCTGTTGAAAGAAATATCCAGTTTCAATTCCAAGAAGGGAGAAATGCACTAGAGACAAAATGGAAGCTGGAAACTGTTTGGAAAGAGGATCCATTTTTGATGAAGCAGAACCACTAAGCACATGATTCTGGGCAGCTGACCACATGGAGTTGAGAGTGAGAGGTTTTTATACTTTCTCTTGGGCTTTGCACTTGAGCTTCCTGTTCCTGTACAAGAACATGTATTCTATTGGCTGTTGTCAGACTCCCATGGTGCCATGTACAAATCCTAGAAGTTTGTTTGAGCTAAGCTTAGTTGAAGTTTGGCTAACACAATGAATGGGCTTGTTGGGCAGTTCCTATTGTGGCTGAGAGATAACCCTACCTTTGTTCAGATCTTGCTGCAGGGAATAATGGATTACCAAATCTGCATCTCTAAAAACTGGCCTCAGCTTAGTATCTGCTTGGGGGTAGGGAGCTGGGCTCTGAGTTTCAGTCTCCCTTAAGATTTTTATTTCTCTTTTAGGGGAAATATTTTATATTGCCTTTTGAATATTTCTCAAAATATTTCATTCTTCTAGGAGATGGGTGGGTGATAACTGTCCACAGACCTAAATCAACACAACTGGCGAAGCTGATCTCAACTATTTGACTTCAGTATATGCCTTCATTCGTTATATGACTTAATACTGCACTCCAAATATAATTCCAAAAATACTGGAAAACTGCCTTTTTGTTGTTACTGTAATCAGGAAGAAAATTGCTTTGGCTGTAACATTAATATTGCATAATTGAAAAGAGTTTTAATGAATCCTATAATAGAACACTGTTTAAAGAATACACATACGAGAATCAGAATTGTGATGGACTTAACACACTGGAGTAGGACTGGAAAGTCAACCTTTCAACCAGTGGAAATTTCCTGAATGACTGTATACCATTCACTCTCTCTGCCCAACCATAGGCCCCATGGGATTGAAGGAACCCCCCCCCCCCAGTGTAATTTGCCTAATAAGGTGGTGGTCTTAGTCCTGTCATATTCACATATCTGGATTCCTCTTTAAGATCACACATGTACTTCCAGGAGCAGTTTGGTGTAGTGCACTACTATTACTGTTAATCTTCTCATCATTTCTTATCGCTCATCCCCTCCTACTTGTGACTGTATGACTGTAAATTTATCGCTTGTATCCTTACAATTTATATTGACTGTTTCCTAGTATGATTTGATTGCCTGTTTGTACCCTGACTATCAAGTGTCATACCTTGATTCTCGATTCTTGACGAATGTATCTTTTCTTTTATGTACACTGAGAGCATATGCACCAAAGACAAATTCCTTGTGTGTCCAATTACACTTGGCCAATAAAGAATTCTATTCTATTCCATAAAGCATCAGGCTACAGACTGGGAGACTGTGAATTCTAGTTCCATTTTAGCAACAAAGTTATCCGCAAGGCTTTGGGCCAGTCAGACTCTCTCAACCCTAGGAAGACGGCAATTCCAAGCTTTTAAAGTTGTAGCAACGTTTCAGCAGAATCTCATCTGCCATCATCAGGCTTCTGTATTGAGTTTGTCTGTATTNTGGCAGATGAGATTCTGCCGAAATGTTGCTACAACTTTAAAAGCACAACTACAATGACGTGGGATAATACCCGAAGGAAGCTGAACAGCATACATATATACATATACATATATGTATATATTAAGCCAGACAGATAAATATATTGTATATTAAAGCCAAAAATTAAGGTTTAAGTTATTAAATGCTAATTTTCATTTAGCACGATTTTTTAAAAGATTGTTCCAGGTATGAATAACAACCTCAGCAATATGGTACAGACTTGGCTTGTGACACTCTAAACTCTGTTTCTCAACTTTAGCCATTTTAAGTGTATGAACCTTAACTGCCAGAATTGCCTAGCCAAAACGAGGAATTCTCGGAGTTGAGATCCACACATCTTAAAGTTGCTAAGTTTGAGAAACACTGTTCCAAGGTATTATAAAAAGTTATTTGAGCTAAATAAACTGCCATCTTATTGCCATTTTTCATGGCTCTTTAAGCAAAATGTAAAGGCACAGGTCAACTTCTTCTGTTGTGCAGATCCAATTCTTGTAATCAAGGACAAAAGTATTGTCTTTTCATAACACATAGAAAGAACAAGGGTCTCCAAACTTGGCAAGTCTAAGACTTCTGGACTTCAACTCCCAGAATTCCTGAACTATTCTGGAGGAGGAATTCTGGAAGATGAAGTCCACAAATCTTAAAGCTGTCAAGTTTGAAGACCCGGATATAGAAGCTTCCAAATTTTCTATAAGAGGTGTACGTGATCCAATTAGCCTCCTGCAGAAGTTTAGTACATCCTCTGACTAAATCCTTACAAGATGCATTGTAATCATGTTCTATCCCTTAAATTATGTGAACATATTCCATGTGGGAATATGCTGCTATGTCAATAGTAACCCACAAAACTGTAGGGAACAGGATTACAATGAATTAGAAATGAGGCGATGAATGAGACCATACTATTTTGGGAATGTAATCTGAAGCAGAGATAGGTAATCAGGACTTGATTAAAATGTGTACTGATTACATCAAGGGATAAATAATATTGTACAAAAGGCTCCTGAATATTTTGGACTTTTAAAATTTATTTATTTTCAGTTTAACATTTTAGACAGCTGTGATTACTTCTAGTACTTCCTTGGCATTAAGAAGGATTATGAAACATGCTAGCTGTATACTTTATTTGCCAGAGAGAGGCCTTCAAAATTATGAAAACATAGCAGAGCTTAATTTCAGTGGTTTTCTGTTCCGTGTATCTGATCTTTGACACTATCATTTAGCACAGTTTTATTTTAAGCAATAATTACATTTAATAGTATGGAAGTATGGAATTGGCATGGGAATTTTGCAGGTTGTGTTTGTGGAGAAGGAGAAGAGTGGCACAAAACTGGCATAATCTATCAAAGTTAAAAGCTGCAGCTACTTTTCGCTCTGGTTCTGTTTATCATTATATCTGATGTTATGCCCTCAAGCTGCAGTCCTACCCTTGGCAGGCTTTTATAGCTTTTCATGAAAGAAGGTTTTTTCAACCATCTTGAAAACAATTGAAAAGTTATGGAAATCCTGTTAATACTTTGAGTTACAATCAATAGTAATAGTGAAATATTTTAATATCTCCTGGACATTAGAAAACATAATTTTTCTATGGAATTTTTTTCTTCTGCTTTTCCTTTACTAATAGATTTGGCCATCTTTGTTGTAAAATAAAAGGGAAGGTGAACTAATTAATTGAATGTAAACATCAAGGTTATTAACTTTAACTTTGGTTAAAAATTAGTATGGGACTCAAGAAACCTAAAATATTATCCTAGCAACTCTACTTCTTTTAAATTTGATTATTTCAAGGATGCTTACTTGCCTCTGAGCTCATTGTAATTCCTAATGAGGAAGCTTCTGTTATTGTTGCCTGTTTTCTAGGTGGGATGTAGCAAAAAGCTTTGGAAAAAAGAACTAAATCTAAAAAGGTAAAAGGGATGAGTATAAGATGCTGTGGCCCTGGTTATGACTAGTATGAAGATGCTAAGATACTTACTCTTAGGAGTAAATTTCCATTGATGAAAAATGGTTTCACAAACCTCTTTTAGGGTGGCCCGAGTTGTGTCATTTTTTCTTATTTGTCTCTGTCAAAATGTTTACCTTTCCCAACTTTAAAATGCCTGTGAAGACAGGGGAAATAACATCTGCTTGAGGCAAATATATTAGACACCTTATTTGCTCTGAGCTGTCAGATCATTAAAATCAAACTCTGGATAAAGTTTCGGGTATTGGCAACTTGTCAGGTGTTACTTCTGCTTTTTTTTTTTTAACCAGTTGTTTTGTTCAATCTTCTTGAATTCTACTGCATTTTATCTCTTAGCTTAGTTTCTATTTCCCTGTAAGATGAAATGTTTAATACATTCTGTACTGATGGCTTCATACTCAATATATATGGCTGTTCTGCAGATACTGGAATTCTCCCAAACAATGCTGTTTTGGTACATAACTGTTTTGGTACAGTGTCTTGTCAAATTGCAGTTTCCTGTTGTCTAATAAACCAAATAACAAGCCATGTTTGACTGTGTTTACTGCTAAAACACTGGATTTGATAAGCCATTAGTTTTTTTGCTCCTCCTCAGGGCTGCTACATCATCGAAATATACATAGTGAAAACATTGGAAACCTATAATAGTCAACATGATTTATTCAGTAGCTGGGAACTTCACTCCATCCCACAATTTATATGTGCAGTTGAAAATGTCAGCAATGGATTGGATTCAAAACTATAGTTTGATTTGACATTTGAATTGATATGTTAGAAGAGAGGCCCTTCAGATATTGATGTCTAAATTCTAGCATTCCTTATTGGACAGTGTGAGTGGGGAGATGAAGTTTATGAACATTTGGAAAGAAAGAAAGATTATATTTCATACGTAGAGCTAATAAACAAATATACTTTAAGGTATTCCAGCAAATGGGCTCAAGTAAAAGAACCTTATCTGAATCATGAGACCAGGGGTGGGATTCAATCGGTGTTACTACCGGTTCAGTGACTACTATATGCATGCACATGTAAAAATCCTTGTGCTGTGCGCAAGTGTACAGCATTTGAAAAGCATTTTTTTCCTGCTTTTTCAACCTCAGCTGTGCCGTGCAAAGCAGCTGAGGTTGAAAAAGTAGGAAATAAAGGGCAGGTAAGAGCCCAAGTGGGCAGGTGAACCAAACAACAGCAAACACAGAACCGGTTCAGTGTTTGCTGCTCTTCAGGGCTACCAGTACTATAGATCCGGGCAGAACCGATAGCATTCCACCCCTGCATGAGTCCCTCTGCACAGTCATTCATGCCTTAGTGGATTACTTAGTGGATTACTGCAAAGCGCCCTACATGGGGCTACCCTTGAAGAATAGTCGGAAGCTACAGCTGGTACAGAATGCACCCAGTTTTGGGCGCCCCTAGGGTGGCACATGAACACACCTATTGTGTGAGCTTCATTGGTGACCAGTTTGCTTCTGAGTCCAATTCAAGGTGTTGGTTATTATCTTTAGTCCTATATGGCATGAGTCCAGAGTACCTAACCCAATGGGACTTTCCTGCCCCACTCGCTCCAGTGGAAGAGGCCTATTACAGAGCCATATGCTAAGTAATTACAGCAGGTGGGGTCAATGGGAAAAGACTTGCATATGGCTCCGGCCCTGTGGAACTCACTTCTCTCAAGAAGTGCCCTATTCTTTAGGCCTTCTGGAAACTGGCTTTGTTGGTTGGCCTGGGGGCACTCATCACTGGAGGTGGCTGACAGGATAAGAAGACTTCATCTGCACCTCATCCATCTCTTAAGGCCCGGTCCCACTGGCCGACGGACGCAAAACGTATGCATAAAGGACACAGCAGACGAGCAAAATTTCAGGGGTCAGGGGTGGCTCCATCCATTGTCATCCGCTCCCAAAAGTGGTGAAAATTTGCATAAACAGAACGGAAAAGAATGGACGTGGGTAGTATGTAGCGGGGATGTTAAACGGATGTTCATCGGAACTAGCGGATGAAAGTGGATGGAAGGGGATGACACCTCCGAAGGGGTTATGGGGGATAATTGCGAAGTGGACGCATAGCGGATGAAGCGGATGCATCATGTACGCCTAAAGGAAAGAAAGGGGATGCCGTGCAGATGTATATCGGATGCAAACCATTCACTGCGCATCCTTTCTATTTCTGTGCTACTAACGATGTATAGACGTTCCATGTACCTTTTCTTTCCTCCCTCTTTCCATTTTCAGCTGCAGCGGATGTGAGTTGCGACGATGCCCAGAGGATGCAGAGAGGATACAGCGGACATTTAACAGATTATAACAGACATAGAACGTTTGTTGCTCGTATGTCGTGGATTTACATCGTACACGGCGGAAAGTTCATCCGTTCACAAAGTTTTTGTGCAGCTCAAAACTTCTTGCGCGGATGAAATCGCAGTGGACGGATGCTTGACGGATAGAGCGTATGAAACACGTATGCAATGAGTACACAATGGATGCATAGCGTTTTCCAATGGATGGCAAGCCTTTTTTAACATTTTACATCCTCTTTGCATCCGTAAGTGCAGTGGGACCGGGCCTTTAATTCTAGTTTCAGTATGAATTTTGAAGTTTTAATTTGTATGGTTTTAATATTTTAATTATTTCTCTACTTGTTTTTATAAATTGTAAGCCAGCCAGAATCACCTTATATAGGGGAGATAGGTGGCATAAATATTAAACAAATAAACATTCAAGTTAGATATAATAATCTATGTGGGAATAATGTGATCTGTATCTGTTTATAAAATCAGTGCAGTTCTTCAGATCAAGATGCAGATTCAGTCTCATTCTGCCCATCCATCTCTCCATGATTTAATTTGCTGTGCATTTAACTTTATCTTTGAGTAATGAAAAGCTACTACTGTAAAATAAAGTACTTTAATACTTTAAAGTACTTTAAAGATCAAGAAATATTTTCACAAATCAAAACAAAATTTTGCTTATAGATCTTATTAGTTTGCCCATTCCCTAACATTTTAGCAAGTAACTTCGCTGAAAATCCTGGTATTATGAAGTATCTATGAAGCATCAGGAACACCATATAAAATGAGAAACCATTATGCTCACAGAATGTACTTATTTGCTAATCTGGTAAATGCATAAGTAGATTTAAATTAATCTGGCTAATGAAAATAGTTTGTGATCTGAGCCATGGGGCATACTTAATGCAGACAATGTAATTGTCAGTAATCCAATTTGGCAGGAAGAATGAAGAATTAACAGGATTACTAATCATATAAAGATCTGGCAGGAATTTAAGTGAAATTTAGCACACTCTGAAATGATAAAATCACTGGATGCTTCTAAAATCTATATACCTTGCAAGAACAAGTCTAAGCTTCAAATCTCATGGCTATAAATGTTATTTCTAATAACAGTATTGTTTTACTTCAGAAAATTTTACTCCAAAATTATGAATGATGCAAATGGATGATCTTCTTTATTATTTATAGTAAGAATATCCAATATATATTGTTTGTATCTCAAATGAATCAATAATCCTTTAAGTGTAAAAAGATTTTTAATTGTTTCTTTCATTATGTATTGCTTCTTTCATTATATTGATGCCTGATCTCTACTTAATTAAACATTGCCTACTTCTGATTGCATAATTCGGCTTATATAAAACATATTAAGCATTAACGAAAGTTCTTCACCTTGTAACTTTTAGTTTTTAATTAACAATGCAAAAAGCACTATGAAAAAATATTACCATTTAAATTGCTAAAATGAAGTTGAAACACCTTCAAAGAAAATAAAAGGCACATTTGACTTCTGTTTGATTATTTTTCTCATGCATTGATTTCTTTAATCACAATCAGTAATAAAATTTAAAGTATCAGTACAATTCCATTTATTTGTTAGGGGGATTTTCCAATTCTTGGTACATTGGCAGAATATATTGCATTTGAGCTATATAAAAAAGTGATCTCAGAGCTGTGCTTTCTTACTTTGGAAAACACTTGCTTGCCAAAATTATTTTATAACTTGAAACAGGCTCAGTGTCACTGCCTTCTACTTTATATCTGATTTGTGTGTCCTTTAGCAGGATTTTTTATGGTGGTGTTGGTGTGAATGCAGAAATGACCCTTTATTGTGATTGCGGATTAAGGAGATTAAGGAGCTCATTGTTCACTGAAGACACATTGAAATCATCTTAATTTTACAACACAGGACTGATTTAACCATGGTTTCACCTGGTAAATTGTGAACATCCTAGACTAAGATAAATCCAAAAAATGCTAGGATGTTTCTGGAAGCTGTGTATCTGGACTAATCACCTATCAGTAGACACATAGAGATAAGTCACATTTACACAACATTCAAAATTGACAATTTAAAAAAAATTAGAAGGAAACAAAAATATCTGAATGTATCTTCTCCAGCAGCAAAAACCTAGATAAACAGGGATTAACAGTAGACAAACAAGCAGAAAACGATAACCTAATCAAGAAACTACCAAGAAAAAAAACAACACCCCCAAGAACATTCATAGGGCAAGCTATTGTATATAAATAGGAGTGAATCCCACACTCAATTAACACTAATGATATTTCCTAGTTGGGTAATAAAACATCTGCAAGCAAACCACCAAGTTTAGAGAACACCAAAGACTAGTTCAATTGAGTTTATATACAGTATTCTCTGAAATTATCATTGTGTCTTCATATTTTCTCCTTAGTTGTACTTGTGTAGATGATTTAGCAGTAATATAACTCAAGGATGTAATTGTGTTGTTAGAATGCAAAAATATTATAAACCACTCAAAAGAAAACTATAAAGTATGAGAAATAGTAAATTAATTAATTTTGCTATTGTTTTTCAGATTTAACTGGGTTATGGAATTGTTCAAGATCAAAAAGTGATAAAAAGAACATTTTTTACATAATAGACAAAAAAGTCAGTTTCTGTGTTACTGTATCACTATACAATTTGTTGTGAGCTGAAGTGATTATCAAAACAACATTTTCAAAACAGTATGACTAATTGTAAAGGCAGATCTGTCAGCAAGAAAAGAAATGATAAAGCCTATCATAGAGAAGGTTTTGTAAATTGGACTATAAATCTAAATGCAATTCAGTCCGACAAATTCTTGAACTTGCTGTTGAGTATGGTTCCAATTGTTTATCACAAAACCCAAGAAGAGAGACATAAGAAAGTAAATGGTCTCTGGCAAGATGGATTGCAGCCATCAGGACATAATTTCAGTATTAGGACTGATCAACACATGGATTATCATCACTTTTCAGAATCAACCTATCATGGAAGTAATGGACACAATTCATCAAGCTGTAGCCCAAAGTATGATAACTTTGCAAGTTACAATTATTCAGATGGGACTGACTCCTCAGAAATGGATGCTATGCTGCAGGACAACCATTTATCTAGCGACAGTGATGAAACCTCTCCCATTGTGGAAGGAAATAGAAAACAGCCCAAGGAATCTAGTAGCATTATGGCATTACAGATACTTGTACCATTCTTGTTAGCAGGATTCGGAACAGTGTCTGCAGGGATGGTTCTAGATATTGTTCAGGTAGGTATTTGCTTATCATATAATACTGTAAACATGATGCTTCTGGACTAGGACTTTAGATAGTGTCATCTTTATAACACTTCCATGGTTCCTCACAATTTCTGCTTTTTTCCCACTTGAATAAACTATGGAATCGCAGTACACTGGCAGAATTTTTGACTTCATTCAAAATCTCTGGAATTTTAATGCATGTAGGTGAGGGTAGGAAAAGATCTGTTTTCTCACAAGTTTATTGTTGTAATTTAAGTCTAATTAGTAGAAGTAAGAAGATTTAGGGAAACCCAAAGATACTTCTTGATGGATTTGACTGTGGCATTTTATATTTTTTAAGATATACTAAAAATGAGGAGTAGTGCCTTATTTATGGTTATGTCCATGTTTTCAGATAGGGTGATGTGGGTTTTTTTGAAACATGACTAGTTTCAGTAGCGGTACAGATTTTTGAATCTCTCCAAGTTTTGATTCAGATTTCAAACTTCTAACCATGTTTATCCACAACTGTCTATTGAGGATGTGTGGGAGATTCATAGAATTATAGCATTGGAAGGGTTACTTTGAACTACTCTGTGGAGTCCCTGTTCAGTTATCTAAGCTAAAATATCCTAGACAGATGGTTTGTCTAGCCTCTGCTTGAAGCCACCCTGTGAAGAGAAATCATCTCTTTTCTTGATAAATAATTTTACAGTAAACATGTTTTATTACTAGATACTTCCTTAACATTCAATTAGAATGTCCTTTCCGATAACATGAGGGGGCGTTGAGACACTGGGCTTGTTGGCTGGAAAACCAGCAGCTCAGGTTTGAGACCCGAGCTGCACAGGATGGGGTGAGCTCCAGACCTCACCCCAACTACTGCCAACCTAACAGTTCAAAAGCATGAAAATATAAGTATATAAATAGGTCCCAGTTTGGTGGAAAGGTAACAGTGCTCTGTGATGTCATGCTGACCACAGAAATATCTTTGGAAATGCTGGCTTAATGGCTTTGAAACAGAAATGAGCACCACCCCTATAGTTGGCAATGACTAGTGGAATAAACCCCCTCCCCAATAACTTAAATTCATTATGTCTCTTAATAAATAGTGCAGAATAGCTTTTCTTATGCATGACATCCTGTTAGATGTTGAAGTTGCTATTATAACTTCCTACAGTCTTTTCTTTGCAAAACCACTTCCTATTTGCTGTCTATCTTCATAATAGTTTTAGTTCTTCATTCCTTAAACATCGGTATTATCCTTCTCCAAATCTGTTTGTGTCAGACTTGACAAGCAGTCTAACAAGTCTGTTCAGTTTATCTGAATTTTTTTAAAGTGGGGTTTCTGTTCAGTATCATTCAGTTTAATTTTTTATATATGTAATGATGTTGGAATGGCTGGTCTTTTTCTTTTTTAAAATAGGATAACATTTACTTTCTGCAAGGCATTTCAGCTGTCTCCAGATTTTCTTAAAGATAATGTATAAAAGTTGAGCTAGGCCAGCAGCATGTTATTTTAGTATTCCACAATGCAATCTATTCTGCTCTAAACAATTGCTTGGTGGAACACACTCTTGTCAGCGACACTGGGTCTAAGAGCTGTCCTTTCTTTGATTTTTGCCATCTACACTGGGCAGAAGATTTACTGTTTTTTTTTAAAACAAGTATTTGCCATTGTTCTTAACATCCTTAATATCGATCTAGGTTAAATCTGAGTTTTGGTTTTCCTGTCACCATTACAACAATTCTGGGCTATTCATGCTCTTCTTTTTTTTTCTTTTTTTGGCAAACTGTCCCTCTTTTATTCATTTTCAGATTTTAGTATGGCTATACTAAGCTCTTTGTGTAGCCATATTTGTTGTTTTCTGCTTTCTTCCATGCTTTATTTTTACTGAAGTGGTTTACAATTGTGTTTTTAGTATCTCCCTTTTTCGAAAATCTTACCCATATTGACCCAATACTTTCATGTTAATTTCTCCTCTCACATAATTTTCATTGCTTTGAATTTATTAAAATCTGAAAGGTCCAAGATATCAGTGTAACTATATTCAACTTTACTTTCCTAAGAAATCAAGAATTCTAGCATTATGGTATCACTTTCCAGCAGAATTCCTCTTCTTTCCACTTTCTTGATTAATTCTTCTCCATTGGTTCATATCAAGTCAAGAATAGCTGATATTGGTTGGGCCTTCCTTCCTTCATCCTCTGGAGAAGAAAGTTATCAACAAAGCAAACAGAAATTCCTAAGAAGTACCATGCTTGACAAGAGTTTAAGTTCCCTCATCATCCTTTCATATCAGTTAGAAAAAAGTGTATTTGTTTTAGAAATCATCATCCATATATTATCCTTGACTGGACAGGCAATTGTCGATATTGACAGTGTCAGTATTGTTTTTATTAATTCTCCACCTATTTTAATACAAGGGCCAAATGATTTTTGTTGGATACAAGCAGCCGCAGATGTAGTTTTTCTGTTATATCATGGAAAGTGATAACTTTTGGTGGAATTGGAAAATAGAGAAGCTATTTTATCACATTGCTAGTAGACAGCACACTTTCTTGAGCTGATGGGTTAGAATTGACCCAGATTTGTTTTGGTTCCTCATTAGTATTGAATCATTAACTTCGAGAATACTCATATTCTTCTTGCAGAGTCCAAGAAAAAAATCCTTCTGCCCTTCAGGGAATCATTATCTTGTGTCCTGATCAGTGTCTCCTTTTCTTTCCCTGAAGGCTTAGTGTTATTTTATTTATTTTTTATTTTTGCAAGGACTTGAAACTGTTTTTGAATTCTAGAGGTGCATATTATTTTCTGTGTCACATCCAAGGGTGGGATTCTACTGGTTCTGTCCACTTCTATAGAACCAGTTGCTCTGAAGAGCAGCAAACAGAGAGCATACATAGAACTGGTTCAAATGTTTGCTGCTCTTTTGGCCCACCTGTCTGCTCGGGCTCTTTCCTTACCTTTATTTCCTGCGTTTTCAACCGCAGCTGCTTTGTGCGACACAGCTGCGGTTGAAAAAGCAGGAAAAGGGGCTTTTCCAACTGCTGTGCACTTGCACTCAGCGCTGCTCAGCTGTCCGGGCAGCTCAGCAGGTCGTAAATTGCACTCAAGCAGAACAACAGAACCGGTAGTTATATGGGCTGGATCCCATCCCTGGTCACATCTATTTGCCACTCTTGACTTTCATTTTGCTTGATTGTCTTTTATAGAGAATTGCTCCCTGTTTCAGTTTGTATAGCATCGTCTACTTTTTTTCCTGATAAATCTTCATCTTTTCTCATTCATAGAGAAGCCATAGAGGTTGGCCACTACTTATTGCTAATTATCAGGCTTTCTGCTTTTTTTTTCTTTCTTCTACTTACTGCAAATCTATGCCATTCTAAGTGAGAAGCATAAACATGTAACAAGTATTGCAGGAAATGGCTATTGAATCCTGCCTATTCATACTCATGTTTGTCTTTTGAACTATCACTAAGAAAAAGCTTTTGTTTTTTGTTTGGTTAACCAAGTGCATGTACCATACATTTGTAACAGAACCTGCAGATCCTTTCCTGGAATTTCCACCCTCTCTTCCCCCTCTACCTAAGTTCCAGTTCCAGCCTTGTAGCTTTTTTCTTCACATTCATCTAGGTAGGTTGTGATTCTGCCATCACCTGTTCTAGAATAAGGAGATGGTCCTCCTTTTACCCAGAGTCTGGATGGCAGAAAAGAAAACAGGAGATATTCCTCCCTCAGAAGCAAGGTATAATTAAATGGCTCCATTTAAGTCCCAGTTATTAAGTCCAAGTGGTTTTTTTGAGAACATGGTGTTAGTATGAATCCAACACAAGAATAACAATAGGTTGATTATTTCATTTTATTTGTACTCTTGAATGAAAATCAGTGGTATGAGGTTATTCACCATTAGTTCGAGAAAAAAAGGCCTCATATTTTGTAAAGCAGCTAACCATTAGTCGGTAAGAAAAGTTTAATAATGTAATAACTTAGCTTGGGCAATATAGCTCCCACAAATAACAATATTTATTATTGTTGAATAGCATTGGGAAGTGTTCCAAAACATTACTGAAGTTTTCATCTTGGTTCCTGCATTACTTGGTTTGAAGGGTAATCTGGAAATGACTTTGGCATCTCGACTATCAACAGCAGTAAGTTTGGGTAACATTTTGAGGTTGATAATTGGGATGGGTTGCTGGGGGTTCACAGAGGTTTGGGAGATCCTCAAGCTAAGATCCTTCACAGTTTGGAAAACCCCCAAATCCTGTTCTGACCAAGGCTTCCTGAGATAGTAACAATCATACACTTAGTCCCAAAAACTCTTTTTATTTCAATGACTGTGAATTATATTCATTCACAGCCTGTAATGAGTCCCAAACAATTTGTGAATAGTCCAACAAAAGTCTGCCACAGTCTTTTTGGGATAAGGCTGATAAGCATCCATCTTTATCTCCCTTGAAATGCTGCCTAAATTCCCAATTAGCTGTACAAGGCGAAATGGAGCACAAAGTCAACACGGAGCTTCAGAGTTTAAACCGATCAGAATAAACAAAGTTGCTTCCTGCAAAGGCTCATGTCCCTTTTGCTCCTCCTTTATGTCTTATGGGAGAGGCCAATCTCTAAGCCTTACTCCCAAGTCACCCCTTTTGTCTTAACTGTTCTTGTCTTCTGGCAGCTCTGCGCAAGCGCGCACTGGGAATAGGCTCACCCTGTTCCTCTGCCTCGCTGATGACAGATTCTGGAGATTCCGGAGTCAGCACATAACTCACCTCTAAAGGCAACTAAGAGGTGCCTATCTGTATATCTGTAGCTCTTTTCCCAGGTAAATACCCTGTTTCCCAAAAAATATAATCTACCCTGAAAGTAAGTCCTAGCTTGATTTTCACACGTGCACCCAATATAAGTCCTACGCCCAAAATAAGCCCTAATGAAGACCCCGCCCACTCTTGAGTGGACGGGTAAAAATTAAGCTAGAGTGGGGATGGGGGGGTAGGACTGCCCTACTACTTACCTTTGGATAGTTGTAGCCAGGCCTCACACACCCCAAAACCTGCCTTGCCAGCCCATTTTTTCTGCAGTTGGCAAGATTAGCAAGGCTTTCCTGAAGACCTCTGTAGCTGATAACAAACTTCTTGGTCAATCCAGAGCTCTGTTATCTGCTGCAGAGGCCTTCAGGAAAGCCTTGCCAACCTCAGAAGAAAAAGTTTCTAAAGGCCTCTGGCAACGAAAAGGAGGCCAGCGGCAATGCATGCAAGTCAGTGAATGACTTCCCCTGAAAATAAGACCTGGTGCCTTTTTTGGTGGCAAAAAAAAATAAGACAGGGTCTTATTTTCAGGGAAACACAATATGTACTAGATGAAGAAATAGTTCATTGTTTATATATTTCCCACTATTTAGTTTCGCTTGCTTCTGACTTTCTCCACAAAACAATGCATGGTTTGTTGGAATCTGATTGTTTTATCATATTTCCCTTTATTTACTTTTTACCTAAACTAACTTCCTCTCTGGGGGATTTTGCTCTAGCATATTTGTCATTTTGGTGATTTATCATTTAATCAAGTTACTACCAAGGAGGAAACTACATTCCCACGAAAACTGGCAGAGCAAGCTAAATGCCAAAGTCACTCACACTATTGATGCTATCTAGTTAGAAAATGAAATGCCTGCAAATAAACAACTCAACTCAGAGAGGGCCAACAACTCAACAATTTATTATTAATCCAAATTACAATACACTTTCTAAAATGCACTAAGCAGAAATAAATTAATATGCTGATTTTTGCAGTGTTATACTTTATTTTGCAGCTTTATGTTTTATTTTTGCAGAATTTTTACAGGGTTTGTGTATGATAATATATGGTATTTTGCCATTTTTTTCATACCTACACATTTTGAGGTAACGTTTGTACTGAGGTAAACAGGATCACCCCAAGGTCTCATTTTGATCAGCCACTCATTGTGCACCACTGTACATTTGCCAACAATGTTTATTTGTCAGTTCCTGTGGGAAATAGGCATCCTCATTATCTTCAGTTATAGCATTTTCATACACAGAAGCATCCAGCCAGGAGTGGGATTCAAATTTTTTAACAACCGGTTCTGTGTGAGTGGCTTAATTGGTGGGTGTGGCCAACTCGATGTCACTTATGTCAAGTGGCGCTTCTCCTCACCTGGTTTCTTGTGACTGTGGGGATGCTGCAATGGTTGTGTGAAAAACAGTCATAAGTCACTTTTTTCAGTGCCATTGTAACTTTGAATGGTCACTAAATGAACTGTTGTAAGTCAAGGATTAACCTGTAAAAAATACAAAAACCTTCTTTGCTTGCAAAAAACTGCCCGAAATACCAGTCGTTAGATTAAAAATACCTGCAAGCCGGAGTTACAAATCAGGCAGGGTGCCAGAGCACCTTGAGGAATTAAAATAGCTAAAATGCAATGATAACTATCACCAGCCAACTCTTGCTCATAAAGTGAAACCCAGAGGTCATTTAAGCTCACCGAAAAGAGCACACCCAGGAAAAACAATCCTTAGAACCATTTGCACCACTTAAAGATCCTAGCTGGTCTCCTCACCTCACAAGATATCCTAAGGAAATCATCCAGATTTAAGGAAAGGTCACATGCCCCTCAGAAAGGCAGTAAAAAAATCAGTGCCATCCTGCCTCTTGGAAGTACACCCCAAAAGGACAGTGCCAGATACCACTAAAGCAGTGAAGGAAGACCCCCTTCCCAGATAGAAAAAGAAACCATGAGGCAAGAAAAAATTCAAACACAATACAAATCAAAGCTGAATAGGAAAATTATCAATAAACGCAGGATTAACATCACCAAGGACAGAATTAACTTCATCAAAAAGTTTTAGACCAAAACTTAGAAAGGGTTTGTAAACTCACATTTGAATGTCAATCTTTCTAGCTAGCCAGAAGCCTTGCTAAATATCACTCATCTTGGTTCCTTGTCATTAAAAGCTCCTTTCCAGTTATTAATTATTTCTTCAAAGTGCTGATTATTGCATGCGGCTGGATGTATATCCAGGGGAGTATCTCTCCCAACAGCAGTGTAAAAAGCTTAAAATAATCCTTACCCTTTAAGAAGTAAATAAAAAAAAAAAAAAACACCTTCTGAGACAGTAAGTCTATGCATACTGCAAAGAATGTCATAAGGATGGAAAAACGGAGATTTCTTCTAACTACCTGTTCTCCCAACTGCTTAGAAAGTTAACAAGGGGTTCTATAGAACCGGTCAGAACAGGTAGAATCCCACCCCTGCATCCAACCCAAGGTGTGCTCATTGTTGCCCTTTTCGCCTTGCATAGAAGCACTCAGCTAGCATCCTCCTGAAAAAGCTTGATAACATTAGGAAAAGGGGCTATTATTAAAATTCAATGTTCAATTCTTTAAAATAATGATCAGGAAATGCATTAAGGTTGTTCCATTGTTAAAACAGTTTATTGCTTTTCATAGGTAAATGTCGGGAAAATGGATTCACCCATTGAGAAGTGGAATCTAATAATTGGTAATTTGGCTTTAAAACAGGTAAGATCATTAAAAGAAGTCATTACAACTCTGTTTCTATTTATTTTGGAAGCAAGAAGTAGTGTAAGAAAAATCCCTTTCTGATTAATCCAGTGGTGGTTTCCTACCCAGCAGTGACTCCTGATTTGCTTGTGTGTCTATAGCTGAGGATAGGGATCTTACAGGGCAGTTGAAATCTGGGAAAGTCCCTGGACATAATTTCATTCCTCGAGAGTTGCTAAAAGAAAATGAAGTTCAGTAGAGATCCAAAGTTGACTGTTTTTTAAAAACTTATTTTAAGTAAATAATATAGCACCTTTTTCATCTGAGTGGAAGGAGGTCATAACTATCCCTCTTTATAAGAATACAAGAAATAGATTTAACCCTGCCAACTATAGACCAAAGAGCTTGCTTAACACAGTAATCAATTATATGTGAAGTATCTTTTGTCAGGGTTCCAGCGATAGCCCTAATTATGAGCCTCGAGCCAAGCTTCAAAATAATTCAAAAGATTTATTAGGAGCAACATGTTGGCATTAACCTAAATGAAGCCAACTCTGACATACATAATTTACAGTCCTTGACATTGACAGACATTGACAAACAGGCATAGGAATGTTTTATGAGTTGACATCTTCATTTAAAACTCTTGGATTGGTTCCAAAGTGAAAATATTTGTGTTCAGGACTAAACAGGATAAGACAACTGGTCTTGAAGCATTTAGCCCAAAGACACACTTTTTTTGCAGCCTTTGTAGATTTCAAATCAGCTTTTGATCTGATTCGAAGGAAGAGGCCATGGCAAAAACATCAGGAATCTTCAATGGTTAAAAAACTGCTCCTTCTTATTCAAACTCTTTATTCTGACATCTCACTGAGAATCAGATGTTCTCATTGGGGCCACCTAACTGTTGCTATTTCTATCAAAAAAATAAAAGGCAAGGGTATATTCTAGCCTTGCACTTTTAATATGAACATCATTTCAGTAATTAAAGCTCTCTATCATCTAATCATCATCTTCCAATATTAGCAGATTGTGAAATTCCCAGCTTGCCACATTTAGAGAATATTTTCTCAGTTTCCAAGGTAGTAGTGAGGGGGGGCATTGATGGCACTGGCTTCCTTTTACCTTAAAGAACAATTACCAAATTACCAAAAAAAAATATTGAGTGCTAGTGTTTGCATGACACAACAGAAGGTTAGATAAATGGCAAGTTTTACGTTTATTTTGGGCACACATTTCTCTTATCAACCAAGTTAGCCCAGTATAGCTCCACAGCTGTCTTAAGAAGTCTTCTATTCAAACCAGGCACATTTTATTCCTGCAGCTAGCAAAGTTTTTCTTGCTAAGGTCATTTCAATTTCTTCATGGTGTACTGATTTGCATTTTTTACGAAGTTTAATAGCTTGGAAGCAGTCCAGTCCAAATTTATAAAAGCTGTGCTTGCAGTTCCAAATGCATCTAGAATCTTAGTATAGTTTCCATGGTTGCCAGAACTTGCTTTTGTCGCTTTAATTTTGGGATGAAATTGATGTTTTCTCTATTGAGTCTGGGTCCACTGGTTCTCAGGGACTGTTTTACATCAACCTGGCTAACAAAAACTTATAGTAAACTGCAGACCCTAGATTTCTCTCTGGAAATTGTTCATTGGGGTTTGCATCTGAAATGTGAATACAAGTTTAAGCCTAGTATCCAACCCCACAGATTATGGATTCTTCTTATAGGGGCATGAATCATCATTTTGTCTTCTCTTCATTTGTAATTCTGAAATTTCATGGGGTTTTTACTTTGACCAGGCTGGATGTACTACTGCAGGGGTGTCAAAGTCAAGGCCCATAGTTTGGATCAGGCCCAAGGGTTGCTTAAATCTGGCCTATGGGGCCAGCCTGCAATTATCAAAGGACAGGCCTGTGGTACCGCTGCCAGCCAAAATGGGCCATGGGGGGGCTGATGAGGCCCCTGTGAGGCCCATTTTCGGCCTCCAGCAGCACTCTGCTGGCCAAAAACGGGCCGCATGGAGGCCTCATGGAACATCCTTGCAGCCTGTCTTCGGCCGGCTGGGTGAAATACCACCTCCCCCCATCCATTCCCCACCACCCCACAAAGGAAAAGTTTGACACCCCTGTACTACTGTCTTCAGTTTTGTGAAAGACGTATAAAAACGTTCCTTTTCAGTAGTGCTTTGCCCATGTGGAGATGGTTCTGTGAAATCCATAAACCTTTGTTAGGCTATCTAAAGGGATTCTTGGATGACATAATTTTATCCTATTTTAAAGAGAGCACAATATCTGTCAAGTGTTTTTTTACCTGAGCAGGACCCTGGTATCTCTTTCCAGGTTGTCTCATTTGTTACATGCGTCCTTCCTTGGTGCAGCTGAGGTTTGGCCAAAAAATTCATGATTGTTACTGCTATATGTGTTGCAGTTATTATAATAACTTATGTATTTTATTGCATTTTTAAAAAGTTTTATTTATAATCATTACAGATATATGTGTTTTATTGTGTGACCATAGTAAGCGTGTGGTGACAATGATGGTAGAAGTGTAGGAAATGTTGACATTTGATGACAGTCCTATAAACATTAATAGGGGAAAGGTGAGGCCAATATTCCTGATTGTCTGTTAAAACTGAGAGTACACCATTTCAACAATCACATCACAACACATATTTTATCAATTGCATCAAGATGTGATAACTCAATTGGCAAAAATGGTAGATCATCCTGAGTATTTTGGATACAGTGAATTAGGTCTATTAAACGCACATGCTGTCCAATTTGTCCATTGTATCTGAAAACCCATTAAATCTCCATTTAGTAAACCAAGGATTCATTGCATTGATGGTTGCTTAATTTCCTGAGTATTACCCTCAATTTTATAGACAGCTGTGTATAAACCCCATTGTGTTTACATACCCTTTCTCATGTTAAATATTTATTGTTATTTTGTAGGTACAAGCAACAGTCGTTGGCTTTTTGGCAGCTGTGGCAGCAATCATACTGGGTTGGATTCCTGAAGGGAAATACCATCTTGATCACTCAGTTCTTTTGTGTTCTAGCAGTGTAGCAACAGCCTTCATAGCATCACTCTTACAAGGTAAAAAAATGTAGTATTTTAAATGTAAACACCATTAATTTTAATATTATTAATATTATGCAATTTAAAGAAAGAGCAAGGGAAAGAGCAAACTAGACTCTTGTGTAATGATAGATAGCATATGGTAGATGGCTCTTTCCATAAGTATAAATGAACAAATAACAATTGTATTTTGCATTTATAATATTTATTTATTTATTACTTTCTTTGATAACCATTGTTTTTTATTTGACCACATTTGTCATTGAACCTATATACCATAACTTTTGCCAATTATCAAACATAAAGCTTTTTTTTATTAACAGAAACATTTGAATTTAATCTGAGCCTACCAGAACTTTTAAATAATTTTCCTCTTTGGCTAGAAGATTAATTATTTTTATTATTATTGAATTGTATTGTTTTATTGATATATTATCATTATTATCAAAATCAATTGCAATGAACAACTACCATAAATTAATACCTATAATAAGTATAATTGTTACATGGATGATAGATCCACATTTAAGTGAATGTACAATCTAAAATTCAATTTAAGAATATCAGCAGAACAGGAAAAGAAAAAAACAAGAGAAAGACAGAATGGAAAATCTGGTTGAAGAATATAAATGTATTTCTATAACAGAAACTTAGAGCTAATTTAGAACAATGGATAATTAATAGGTTCTCAGTACATTAGTGGTAAATGTTTTAGTCAATTCTTTAGTCTTAGTCTTAGTTAATTCTTTAAGGCCCTGTCACACTGCCCAACGGATGCAAAACGGACACAACGGACGAGAAAAATGTTCCATCCGTTGTTACAGATAACGCGACACAGTCACGAGACTGAAGAAAACGTCTGTCCATCCGTTCGTTATGCCGCTCCTCAGGAAGGGGCAAAAATTGGCATTACCGGAAGACTAAGCGGATAACACGGACGTGTGGAGGGAAATGCAGGGACTGTGCGCAATGAAAAAGCGGAGCCTCATGCGGAACGGAAGCCCAGCGATGGAAAGCGGATGGGAGCGGGAATGCACATCCGCTAGGTTTTCCGCGCGGACTCAGCAAAGCGACGCGTAATGGATACAAGCGGATGCAGAGCGGATTGAACAGCGGACGAAAGCGGGATGCCAACAGCCGTGAGGCACAGCAGAAGCTAGCGATGCCGCAGCGTTTAATCGTGCATAGCGGGAGATGCATTGCATCAGCCCGCGAATTATAATGGAAGCAGCTCGGAAGCAGGTCGCCATCAACGAGGAAAGACCTGCTTCCAGACACTATCGACTGCCTTGCCACTGTCCTGCCTGCATGTCTGCCTGCCAGCCTCCCGCCAGGCCTCCCTGCCAGCCTGCTGTCCCTGTCTGCCAGCCTTGCTGCAGCCAGTCTGCCTGCCAGCCTTGGTGCCTTGCCTGCCTGCAGCCCTTGGTTCATCCTGCCTGCCAGCCTTGGTGCCTGCCTGCCAGCCTTGGCTGGCCAGCCTCCCTTGCCAGCCTTGCTGTCTGCCTGCCTGCCAGCCTTTCCTGCCAGTCCAGTCTGCTGCAAGCCTTGGTTTCATGCCTGCTCTTGCCAGCCTTGGGGCTGCTCTGCCTGGCCAGCCTTCCTGCCAGCCGTTGTGCTGCCTGCCTGCCTCGCCCAGCTGACCTTTTGCCCAGCCTGCCTGCCAGCCTTGTTGCCTGCCTGCCTGCCAGCCTGTTGCCTGCCTGCCTGCAGCCTTGCCTGCCAGCCTTGGTGCATGCCTCCCTGCCAGCCTTCCTGCCAGCCTTTGGTCCTGCCAGCCTCTCCTGCCAGCCAGCACCCCACAACCTATGTGAAGCACAGCCAAGCTCAGCCATCTGCTGCCAGCCCTTGCAAGAGGACAGCGGCTACACATTCCCGCCCCCTGGCCCTCACTCTGGTTCGCTGGGCTTCTGCAGCATCGGCTCGCTCTTCTGGAGGCTGGGGCTTCTGGCTGACTTCTGCTTCTGGAGGAGCTGGATGACAAGCACTCCAGCACCAGCCACCTCCACAGCAACTCTGTGACCTTCACCCCCTGAGACTGAGCGACAAAGAAGAGTGCAGAGACTCATTTTCTGTTATTTGTAGCGCTTGTTAATTAAAAGTCTATTTAGCATTCATACACTTGCTCGTTTCTTTTTTTAAATAAAGTCTTGGTGGAAACTTTTAGAAATGGTTTAAGCCTGTTGCAGGCTTGTGGATGGGTTAATGATAGCCAGTGGGGATGGTGGCAGGATACTTTGGGATAGGGTAGATAGCTGTGGGGATAGATAAACCTCCAGTGCAAGCATAGTGGGACTGTATGTCCACCCTCCCAGCTGCCACACATTGGCCCCTTTTATCAATAACAATTATACATTGATCACACATTCAACAATAAACACAAGCTCTTTATTAATGCCCTTCAATTGTAGGCCACTACAACATACATGGCACCAATCTCATCAGTGGTATGAGACAGTTCTAAGGAAGCATCCATT
The DNA here is from genome assembly GCA_004320025.1 of Laticauda laticaudata. Lineage (NCBI taxonomy): Eukaryota > Metazoa > Chordata > Lepidosauria > Squamata > Elapidae > Laticauda > Laticauda laticaudata. The sequence goes on from BHFT01023205.1 coordinate 55,183, forward strand.
AACACTATCATCCTGTCTTGCCACTCCACTGCTCCAGTTGGGGAGTTGCACCAGTGTTCAGAGGTTGCGCTGCTTCTTCCCTTCACGTGAGGCTCTGTTCGGTGGCACTTTCCTCAGTGTCTAGTCAGGTTTCTTCCTTGCCTCCATTCCCCAGGGCCTTCCCATGTCCCCATTGCCTTGTTGTGAGGTCCACGAGCTTTTTCTGCCAAGACTGGGTTGGCGGTGCGCATGAGATTGTGCAGGATATCAGCAAGCTTCCATGATCCTCCTCACTTCCGATGATCCTCCCTCACGGTCTCTGGGCGATGCTGCATGGTGGTGAGAAGTACCTGCGAACCTGTTGGCCACGGGATGCACAGGCGTTTCTCACCACCCGCCTTGCCCTGGATAGCCTGTAGTGAAGATCTCCTTCACGGGGTGAGGAGGTCTGGAAGTGATAGGGCTTCAATGAGGTAGTGTGTGAGGAGAAGGGTCATCCCCACATGAAATTTAGGCACATCTGTGTGTTGTTGGGCAGAGTTCTGAGCTGGGAAGCCCCACGATGAGGTTGCGTTCCAAAGATCCTCTATAGAGAGAAGCTGAGCAAGATTGTATACCTGGGCATCTGGTAAGATTGAGCCGTTGCCTGATGAAGCATCGATGTACAATGAATTGTAGTCAGCATTCGACCATGCGTCAATGGGACCTTGTAATTGAATAAGTGGACCCCGACTTGGCTGGAGCTTTTGCACGCCACGTTGCTTGCCATCTTATGGCTCCAACGGGTGGGGAAGTTCCACTTCTGATACCACTGCTCTGCAACTTTCTTCCATCCTTCTTCAGTGGAGGGGCACTGGATGAGGGAGCTCTTCCTTGTATTTCTCGATGATTGGCCTGCACCACTTCTCTGACCACCAATGCTGATGGTGGTTGGGTTGGCACCCTCCAGCTGTACTGACACGCTCCTGTAGGGGCCCTGAGGCCAGGTGGCCACAGAACAGTGAGTGCCACCTTTAGCCCAGGTTCCAGGCTGCCGGCCGGGAAGTTGTTGTTCTGCCTTGGTCAACCTGGTTCCAGGCGCTGCCACAACTTCGTTCAAACATGGCACTGGAGGCATCCTCATGAAGTTCTGGAATGCTCCGAGTGTCTTTGTTCCTAGTCCACCATCATGCTTGTTGTACAGTCCGTCCTCTGCTCTTCTGGCGAACCATCTTCGTACCAGACGCTTGCTTGGCCGCCCCTTTTTCTTCCCGTAGTAGAGTCATCAGAAGCCGTGTAGATGGCCGCACTGTTGCAGTAAGGATGGTGGGCTTGCCAAAAGGACTGTTACGATCCACCGGTGGACATGACTGGATGCTGTGGAAGAGTCAGAGTCAGATGAAGGCTGCGAGGTCTGCACAGGGCTCTGGTCGAAAGTGGATCCAGAATGGTTCCCCCTTTTTTATAGGCAGTTAGGTGTCCTTTGCATCCTCTAGGCATCCTCTAGGCATCCTCCAGACATCCTTAATATCCGAGTGGAAAGGTCCCCCTACTCGTGGACGTTTTGTTCCGCTTTTTTACATGGCTTTGGTTTCCGTGCTGCATCCACTCGGCATCCGTTCTTGCATCCGTGCTGCGTTCCGTTTCCACTTCCTCCCTGCGTCCGAGCGGATCGTAGTTGCGCGGTGATTTGCAGCGGCATGCCTAAGCGGATCATAGCGGAAAATGGCGTAAACGGGAACCCAGAAACGGACAAAATGCATAGCGGATACGTCATGCGTAGCGGTTAGCAGAATGGACGCAATTGGATACATTTTTCCGCGCAAACAAGTTTTGAGCAGCTCAAAACTTTCTGCAGATGATGCAAACGTCAATAAACGATGCTGGATGGATGCGCTAAGCCAGATGCAGAATGGCACGAATTGGATACATTTTCCGCGCAAAAGTTTGACAGCTCAAAACTTTCTGAGCGGATAAACGTCAATAAAGGATGGCCTGGCACGGATAAGAGGAAGCAAAACAGACGGCAGTGAGTACACTCGCCGTTAAACACCGTTGGTGCAGTGTGACAGGGGCTTTAGTTTTAGTCATGCTTTTCTGAGGTACTTTTATAACTTGTCTAAATTATCTTTTTCGTGGTTTTGCTATAAACATATCTTATGGCATTATTAACATATGTTACTTTGATTAAGAAGTGATACTATAAATTTGTGGGTTGTTAGTTAGAAACACAATACCTTGACATTTGAAAGAACAGTACATTAAATATAGTTCATCAGTGCAAATGTATCCAAAGCAGAGATGAGTGTCAGTGGAATCTTTGTTTAACAACTTTATCAGTTGTGGGTTTCATCTGTACTACCTCTAAAATGATGATTAAAGTACTTAACATAAAGCAGTTTTTCAAAACAGGCAATTTTTAAACATAATAATAATAAAAATGGTAATAAAATAGCCCATAATTGAAATTAGAAATAAAGAACATTTTTATTTGAACTCTTATGCTCTTCTGTTTTCAAATATAGAGTTAGAGCATAAGATTGACCTACTTTCTATTACAATGGTTCTAGGCATAATAATGGTTGGTGTTATTGTTGGGTCTAAGAAGACTGGCATAAATCCTGACAATGTTGCAACACCTATCGCAGCCAGCTTTGGAGACCTAATCACACTTGCCATTTTGGCATGGATAAGCCAGGGTTTATATGATTGCCTTGGTAAGTATTTTTTCTTTCACACTCCTTGTAAGAATGAATTTGCCGATTCCAAGTATCTTAACTCTCAGCCATCTCCTTGAATATGTTTTCTTTGAGTAATATTTTGACAGGAAAACTTTTAAGAAGAGTTCACTTCCTTGAAACTAAAGGTGTTTCCAGATATCTCAGATATGCCAGCATGAGATTAAATGACATTAAATGGAATCCATTTTTATATTGTTGATAGGCACTTTTAATAAGAAAATAAAAATAAAACTGAAGAAATATCTGGAAAACACAGGGTTTATAAATAGCAATAGCACTCAGACTTATGTACCGCTTCACAGTACTTTTACAGCCCTCTCTAAGTGGTTTAAAGAGTCAGTATATTGCCTCTGGATCCTCATTTTACCGACTTTGAAAGGATAGAAGGCTGAATCAACCTTGAACCGGTGAGAATCAAACTGCTGGCAGCCAGCAGTCAGCAGAAGTAGTCTGCAGAATTGCATTCTAACCACTACTCAGTGAATGAAATGAAAGATGTATGAAAGAATAAAATAAGGTGATTGAACAATAAGTGTTGAAAGTATTCAGTTCAATTGTTTTTATACTACAGATAGTCTTCAACTTACGACTATTCGTTTAGTGACTGTTTGAAGTTACAACACACTGAAAAAAGTGACTCACAATTATTTTCCACACTTGCGGCCTTTGCAGCATCCTCCTTAGTCATGTGATCAAAATTTGGAAGTTTGACAATTGGCATGTATTTATCACAGTTGGAGCTTATTTGGTTCATATGATAACCTTTTGTGACCTTTTCATAAGCAAAGTCAATGGGAAGCCAGATTCACTTAACAACTGTGTTACTGACTTCACAACTGCAGTGATTCACATAACAACTGTAGCAAGAAAGGTCATAAAATGGGGCAAAAGTCACTTAAGAACCATCTTGCTTTAGCAACTGAAATTTTGGGCTCAATTGTGATTGAGGACGACCTGTGTTCTCTTTTAATATCCTTTTAAAACACTAGAAGGTGCTGTTGGGTTGCAGTTTGAATATCTTGAGAAAGCTTTTGTAGATAGTAACTCACATTAAATACCTCTCAGATTAAAATATAAACATGAGATACATTTAATATTTTTAATTGTAATTGTTTAAGTGCAATTATTTCTGGAAAGAAGTGCTCTAAATATCAATTATCATAATGCCTTTGCATTGTTATTTTTATTTAGTTGTATTCTGATAATTTTGAAGTTTTGTGCACTTCTTAGGGTTGTTACAATGCCGGCAAATAATGTAAATCTTTTAAAATAAATAAACAAACAATTGTAACTATTTTCACTGTCAGTTATAATTTCTGATACAAACTTTTGGTATAACCTTTCTTGAGTTTATTACTTTCTAGTCTAGATTACAGCCCTTTTAAGCATCCTCTCTACGTACTAATTAGGCCCAGCCCTTTCAACTCTAAATAAAGTTAGCTGGATACTATCACCTTCTGAAATAATCCTATGGTGAATCCTACTATAGAAATAGTAGAAAATGCTATTAGCAGAAGAACTCTAGAATCCATAAGCATTGTGAATTTTCAATAAGAGTTCACTCTAAAAATTTGGTGATAAGATCAAACTTGTGTTCTCAATAACCTTTCTTTGTTCCTTTAGCAATCCGCTTTTATTTTAAATGGTTGCTTTGATCTTGCCATACCTGGGCTATACTGTATTTTCTTCTGGGAGACTAGGAATTATGAAAATTCCACTATCAAACGTAAAACAGTAGGTTAATCTGAATAATAAGATACTAGCTTAAACAGTATCAAAACATGCAATATAAGTAAGCTATAAAGTAAGCAATAATACAGAGTAAAAGCAATACAAAAGTTTAAGCATCATTAATTTTAGATATCAGAGAAAGTACAAAAAGATTAGAATGGTTTGTGATAGATGTGTCAGATGATGTCTACAGTTATTCAGGCATAAAACAGTGTTTCTAATCATGAGATATATGTTAACAATTAAGCCTTATTAATAACAAATGGTGTTATAATTAATAATTATATTTATAATGGGCGAGAATTGCCAGAAAAGTTTCAATCTGAAATAAGATCCTCATAAAAACTAGTAACTAATTTCCTCAGAATTTTATAACTCCTAACATTTTGTTTTAATTCTAGAGAACTATTATTATATATCTCCTTTAGTTGGTGCCTTTTTCTTGGCTCTGACTCCTATGTGGATTATAATTGCTGCTAAGCATCCAGCTACAAGAATAGTCCTCCATTCTGGATGGGAACCTGTTATAACTGCAATGGTCATTAGCAGGTAAGGAGATTTAATGTCATTTAGAACAGCGGTTGTCAACCGGTGGGCTGTGAGAAAATTTTGGTGGGCCGCAGAGAAATCTCACCCCCAGAGCACCCCCCAAAGCAATTAATCCAGGCTGCACAGAAACACAAGGCTGTGCTGCCCACATGGCCCGCGAGAACCCTCCCTGACCACTCATTCCTTACCCAGTAAACTTGCCTGCTAAATTGCTGTTTTTCCTTTTCCGACCATCATCTGTTCTGCTGTGCCGGGAGATTTAGATTAGCCAGGAAACAGGAAATGGTTGGATTTCTTGCTTTCTAGCTAGTCTTTAGATCTTCGACTCTGCTTTTAAGTACAGCCGAACCTCCCTTAAGGCTAGGTCCCACTGGCCGACGGATGCAAAACGTATGCAAAAAGGACACAGTGGACAAGCAAAATTTTGGGGGTGGCTCCCTCCGTTGTTATCCGCTCCAAAAAGTGGCCCAAATTTGCATAAACAGAACGGAAAAGAACGGAAAGGAACGGACGGGGGTAGTACGTAGCAGGATGTTAAACGGATGTTCGTAGGAAGCCTAGCGGATGGAAACGGGTGGAGAGCGGATGACACATCCGAAGGGCTTCGGGGGAGAATTGCGAAGCGGACGCATAGTGGAAGGGGCGGATGCATAGCGGATGACGCGGATGCATCACGGACGCCTATAGGAAGCAAAGCGGATGCATAGCGGATGCCAAAGCATTCATTGCGCATGCGGGGAGTATGAATTGCATCAGCTCCGCTTATATAAAAGGATGCAGCTCGCAAGCAGTCAGCATTCAGAGGAAAGACGTGCTGCCACAGACATCTTCAAATAACACCATGGTTCGTCTGTGAGGGAAGAAGAAGAAAGCCTGTCCCTACTCCTGCCAGCCCTGGTAAGAAGGACAGAACCACCATCCCACCCCCTGGCACTGACTCTGAAGCTGCGGGTGCTGCTGGTGCTGCTGCTGGTGCTTTCCTGCTGCTGCTGGTGCTGCTTCTCCTGCTGGTGCTGCTGGTGCTGCTGCTACTGCTACTGCTGCTGCTGTGGTGGGACCAACCCAAGGCCCTCAAAGCCCTGCTGCTCAAGCCCCTGAAGGCCCTGCTGCTGAAGCCCCTGCCAGAGGGAGGAAGAGGCAAGGTAAGGAGAAGGAGAGAGGAAACAGTACACCGTTTCCGAGGACCATGAGGAGGAGGTTCTGGAATGGCTGAGGGAGAACGAATATCTGTGGAGAAAGGGCCACAGACTCTATTGTGACACCAAGAAGAAACAGGCAGCTTGGAGAGACAAGGCAGAGAGCCTGGGCTACCACTGCAGATGTACTCCTGGGATGGGGGAAGCACATGCACACCTGATATGGCAAGCTACACCTCAAGAAATCTGGCCAGGCCGCTGTCAAGCTCACTGACCGGGAGATGTACATCATGGCCAAGTGCAGCTTCCTGGAGGGTGAGGTCCGCCACCGAGGAGCAGCCCCTCTGAGAACCCTCTCCCTCAGACGCCCAGAGACAGCCAGTCTCTCTCCAGCCAGGAGACAGCTGCCCTGTCCAGGCAGGTGTCTTCGGAGGGCCCATGGCAGAGACCCCCCCCAACAGCTGCAGCTCCCCATGCTGGAGGACTTGGAGGATCCCCTGTCACAAATGCAGCAAGAAGCAGCAGCTGCCAGAGACCAAACCACCCACCCCACCCCAGCTCCACAGGATGCAGGCAGAGAGGCAGACTGGAGGGCCAGAGCCACACTGTCCTGTTGGAGATCAGGGACACAATCAAGACCAGCACAGAACTTCTCTCTCAGCTGGTCCACACGCGACATACATCCGGACGGAAGCCCTTCATCACCTACGTGAACCAGACCCTCATGGCCTGCCCGAGGCCCAATATCAGGTGTAAGCAAAAGATAACAGCACTTCTGCACAACCCTCAAGGCCCAGCTGAACCTGCTCCGACCCGTCCAGGTCTGCTCCTCACCCCAGGTGATGTCACCGCCTTTCCACGGCTTTCAAACACCCCTCACCTACCAAGGCTACCACTACCAGGACTTCCCACAGCAGAACAGCCCTTCCCAGTCCAGGTCCAGGTTCATTGCACGCCACAGATGCCACACCTCGCCAGCTGCAGACCAGACAGCCCCACTTACACTCCTCCTTCCTCCACCCCACAGCCTCAGAACATCTGTCATCAGTGTTGTGCCTGACATCCCAGGTCCTTGAGGAAGCGCCTCTCATCCTCACGGGACTGAGTCAGCTCTCTGAGAGCTTCTGAACACACCATCCCCTGTTGTACTCTCGGGCCAGGCACCCCAATGGCACCTCAGACCAGCAGTCCAGCCACAGCCACCTCCACAGTCCCTGCCCGCTTAACAGCTGAGACCGTGGACATGCCTCAGAGTGACTGAGAATAGTGCCAGAGACTGAGTTGTTACCTGTTCACTTTATCTTTGCTTAAGACACTTTACTTGGTTCATTTGCTTTTTTAATAAAGTCATACAGTTTACTTCAAACAATTATTAATAAAGGTTATCTTTGCTTCACACACTTGGTTCATTTTTTTACTGATAAAGTGTTGGTGAAAACTTTAAAAAAATGGATAATCCTTTCCATTCTTGTGGGATGGGTAAGGATAGTTGTGGGATAGGTAAGGATAGCTGTGGGATAGATACCTCCAGTGCAAGCATAGTGGGACTGTATGGTCCACCCTCCCAGCTGCCACACATATGGCCCCTTTTTATCAATAACAATTATTCATTTATCAACACATTTCAAAATAAACAAAGCTCTTTATTAATGCCTATTCATTGTAGGGCCACTAAACATACATGGCACAATCTCATCAGTGTTATGAGACAGTTTCAAGGAAGCATCCATTAACCATCTATCATCCTGTCTTGCCACTCACTGCTCCAGTTGGGGAGTTGCACCAGTGTCTCAGTAGGTTGCGCTGCTTCTTCCCTTCACGTGAAGCTCTGTTGGGGCCTTGTACCTCCAACAGTGTTCTGTCAGGTTCATCCTTGCCCTCATTTCATAGGCTCTCCATGTCCCATTCCCTTGTTGATGGTCCACAAGCCTGTTCTGCAACACTGGGGAGTGGGTTTGCGCCATTGAGATTGTGCAGGATGAGCAAGCTTCCATGATGCTTCTCACACGTCTCTGGGTGATGCCTGCAATGGTGGTGAGAAGTTACCTGGACCTGTGGGCCAGGATGCCAAAGGCGTTCTCACCACCCGCCTTGCCCTGGAAACAGCCTGGTAGTGAAGATCCTCTCTTCACGGGTGAGGTATCTGGGACGTGTATGGCTTTCATGAGGTAGGTTGTGAGGGAGAAGACGTCATCCCCCACAATGAAGTAGGGCACATCTTGCGTCGTTGGGCAGTGGGGTCTGGATTGGGGAAGCCCACCATGAGGTTGCTTTCCAGCCATCCTCCTTGAGGTGACTGGCGTTGTATACCTGGGCAATCTGAAGTGACCCAATTGCCTGAAGCATACGATGTACATATAACTTGTAGTCAGCATCAACATGGCAAAGAGGATGATCTGAAGAAGCCTTTGTAGTTGTGATAAGAGGACCCTAGATTTTGGCTGAGCTTTGCAGGCCCCCGTGCTTCCCATCTATGGCTTCAACGATGTGGGGAAAGTTCCACCTCTGATACCACTGCTCTGCAACTTTCCTCCAGCCTTCTTCAGTGGTGGGACACTGGAGGAGCTCCTCCAGGTATTCTTCGATGATGGCCTGCACCACTTCTCTGACCCCAATGCTGATGGTGTTGTGTGGCACCCTCGAGCATACTGCAGTGTTTCTGTATGTGGTTCCCGAGTCCAGGTTGCCGCAGAGTCAGTGCCACCTTCAGTCCAGGGTCCATGTTGGGACGGAAGTTGGTGCTCGGCTTGGTCAACCTGGGTCTCAGACGCTCTACAATTTCATCAACATGTTGGTGGCATCCTCATGAAGTGCTGGAACGCACGAGTGGTCTCATTCATAAGCTCCACCATCAGCTGTCATTCAGTCCAAAGTCCATTCTTCTCCCATCCATCCTCGGACCCAGACAGTTCTTGGATGTCTCCTTCTTCTCTTTGCCGTAGAAAAGGTGAAACAGTCTGAAGAGGGCTACCATAAGGACTGTGTGATGATCCATGGTGGAGAACAATGGATGATTGTGGAAGGGCAAGACCAAGGGTGAAGAGGTCTATACACCACTGCTGCTGGACTCATACTGAGATCTAGGTGATTTCCTCCCCCTTTTTATAGGAAATATCGGTTTTCCGCTAGGTGGTCCTTCTACATACTCTAGACATACTGCAGAACATCCTAAATATCCGAGATACATCCCATATATGAACGTTTTTGTCCGTTTTAATGCTTTATATACGAGATGCATCCGCTTACATCCTTTCTATGTCCGTGCTACTAACGCTGTGTGGACGTTCCGCGTACCTTTCGCTTCCTCCCTTTTTCCGCTTTCCGCTGCAGCGGATGTGAGTTACACGGATGGCCAGGGATGCCGAGAGGCATACAGGGGACGTTTAACGGTGATAAATGGACATAGAACATTTGTTGCTCGTATGTCGTGGATTTTAAATCGTTACAGGGCGGAAAGTTTCATCCGTTCACAAAGTTTGTGCAGCTCAAAACTTCTTGCACGGGTGAAATCAGGAAATCACAGTGGACGGATGCTCGACGGATAGAGCGTATGAAACACGTATGCAATGAGTACACAACAGATGCATCGTGTTTTCCAACAGATGGCAAGCTTTTTTATCCGTTTTACATCCTCTTTGCATCCGTTGGTGCAGTGGGACATGGGCTTTAGGACTGAAGGTTTGCTTGCAAGCAAATTCAGTGCAGATTCACAGCAAGCAAATTTGAGAGACTGAGCTAGCTGATGGCAGATAGATCACTGAATGATAAATGAAATAAAGTAAGATGCTGGGAAAGGATACACAATTACATAACAACTTCTGAAGGCAAGCCACTCCACTGGCTAATTGTTCTCATTGTCAGGAAATTTCTCCTTCATTCTAGGTTGGATCTCTGTTTAATGTTTACTCCTTCTTGGGTGCTTTGGATAATAGGTTAACACCTTATTTGGGACAGTACCTCACATATAGGAAAGTTGCTCTCATGTCACCACTAATCCTTCTCTTCATTAGATTAGCCATTCCTAATTTTCTCAATCATCATTGGAATGTTTCCACTTCAAAATGGTTTACACACCCCTTATAAATTACAAACTTTCCAAAATGAAGGCACCCTGTACAATTTTAAGGTGCAGTGAGAGGAGATGCTTCTTTTTTGGATTTAAGATGCACAAGGTTTTAAAAGTGAATATGATCCTGAGTGGACTTCTGCAGACACATTTAATTTTTAAATTTATTGTACATTTTATTTATTGCTTTTCAGTTTTTTGTTGGCAGTAGATTTTATAATAAAACATAAGTAAATGTATTATTTGTTTGTTTGTTTGTTTGTTTATTTATTAAATTTGTTTGCCATCCATCTCACTACAAATATGTACAGTATGTTCAAACTCAACTTCTCTAATACAGTTCAATATTTTATAGGTATGTTATATTGAATGATGATGAATGAATATTTCCTGTTGTGTTAGATTGATTCTTAGAAACAAAACAGGATAATGTGTAACAGACATACATAGCTTCCAAATTATTTCTGTTTTGTTTATGAAGCCACAATATCATTCATTTAAATAGCTTTTGCATTAGCCCTGACTAGCCCTGTCTGAAATTTCAATTTTCTTTTTCAGTATTGGTGGCCTTATTCTGGATACAACTGTATCTGATCCTAATTTGGTTGGGATTGTTGTTTATACTCCAGTAATCAATGGTAAGGGAGACATGGAATTTCTTAAAATTGCTGTGGTTCACTGCATGCTAATTAGGTAAAAAAATATTGCAGACCAAATCGAGACATAAGTGGGTGGGTATGTACTACTGTAAAGTCACACTGTAATTTTGGAATAAAAACAGTTCCTGGTTTTCTGTTGTGAAAAGATAAATATACATTCAGAGATCAAATGGGAATAAAAAATATACTTTTAAACTTCACATAGTTTATATATTTAGATCCCAAATACATATCTTAAAACATTGTCTTAGACATTTCTGTGTACTGCTATATAAAGATTTATTTGAATATTATACAGATACATACAGACACAAATATATACATAGCAATAACTCCGTAGCATTGTAATAATCAGTATGGATGCCTAAGTAGTTATATTTCAGTGCATGGAATTCTTTTTGTAAAGTGTGAATTTCCACATATATTTAATGTACAATTGTTAGAATGAAAAAAACTCTGTTATCTGGCCACCCGTGTTAATCAAATAACTGTGGGTGACTAACATGTGTTTACAAACAAAATGTACATACGAACATAGTAGACATAATAATAAAAGATACTAGGTAAAAATAATCATACTGTCTTCCAGCAGAGCAAAACATCCAAATTGGGCTCTATTAACACTCTGGTCCTAAAGTATGAGAGAAAAGCCACGGTTTTAAAAACTTCCAATAGGCCAACTTTGTGGGGGGTGGGGCTGGGGATTGGTGGCTATGTACATGCATGCCCACACAGTCATAAAGATATGTGGAATACTACATACAACAATCACCAAAAATGTTTTATATTGGGGTGTCAAATTGGTGGCCTGTGGGCTGCATTCATCACATGCAGGCCACGCCCAACCCAGCTCCTCAAAGGGGAAAAACATCGCGAAATGTCATGTGACGGCAACATGATGCAGCAAGCTTGACATCTGTGTTTTATATCATATGAAGTGAAATTACAATTTTCATAGCCAGGACCAGGAATCATACTTACTACATATATTAGCATTAGTTCTACTTTTAGTATGTTAGGCAAAGATCTGTTTTATAAATACAATGCATTCTTAAGATGAGTACTACATGGTTTATTATATTAAACCATTCTCCCCTGGTTTAGTTTCTCTCTTTCATGTAGCTCCCACTATACTTTTATCGTGACATAAATATGCTGACAACAATAATAAGCTGTTGGCTGATACAAGTAATCCTCAACTTATGACTACAGTTGTGGCCAGATTTTCCATAGTTAAGCAAGCAAGGTGGTGTTGAAGTGAGTTTTGCCCAATTTTATGATCTTTTTTGCTATAGTTATTACGCAAATCATAGCAGTTGTTAGGTGACTCACATGGCCGTTAAGCAAATCCAGCTTTCTTCATTAACTTTGCTTGTAGGGCCTGGCTGGGAAAGTCAGAAATAGTGAACAGGTGACCGTGGGACATTGCCACGGTCATAAATAGATGCCAGCTGTCAAGGGCCCAAATTTTGATTCTATGACCGCAAGAGTCAGAACTATATGACCGCAAGAGTCAGATTATATGGCTGCTAGAGTCAGAAGGCTGACGATTGGTCAAAAGTCATTTTTTTCAGTGCCATTGTAACTTCAAACGGTTGCTAAACAAATGATTGTAAGTCAAGGACTACCTGTATTCACGAAGCAATAAGACACAGTTATACATTGAGTAGGGCAGCAATAAAACTTTAGATAAGGACACACAAAAAAGGCGTTAGATCTATTTCTTATCCTTACTGTGTAATCATGAATAAACAATGGTATTTTTCCTGCCTGTTCTCTATAGGGATTGGTGGTAATCTAGTAGCAATTCAAGCCAGCAGAATTTCGACTTATTTACATTTACATAGTGTTCCTGGAGAATTACCAGAAGAAGCCAAAAGCTGCTGTTATCCATGCAGAACATTTTGTGGCACAGGTACAAGCTGTGTTGCCTTTTCTTTACATTCTGATTTTTTTCTCCCAGGTAGTATTTATAGTACTTTAAGAAAATATTATGATTAAAGATATTGGAAGGCAGCCATATTTCATTTTTGGAGGTTTACTGATTATATTGTACATAGCATATTCCTTTATTAGTCAAGCACAGCATTCAAATAAAAACATTGAATAAATGCCTCTGTTTCATTTTTCCTATATGCAGCATTGTTTCTCAAGGGTAGTAGGACTTCTATTTTTTTTTTAAAGAAAAGCAAATGTAAATGTAGTTATTAGCATTAGTTAGAAAATGAGCTTAGTTCCATAATCTAAAAAATTTCAGAAAAAGATTGTTCTTCCAAAAAGGTGCTTTTCAAAAGGCAACTGAACTTTCTTGGATTTTTTCATTGAAAACATTTCACTTCTCAAAACTGAGGAAGATTCTTGGATGAGAAGTGAAATGTTTTCAAGGAAAAAACCAAAAAAAGTCCAGTTGCCTTTTGAAAAGTACCTTTGGGACAACCATGACCTGGATGATTGAGAATTTCCATCGGCGAAAATATTGTTTGCTGATTTTTAAATTTCTGCAGTGTGTACAGAAAACCCTTTGCTGGATTTTTTTTTTCATGACAGTAAAACGTCATTTCATCCTTAAGACCAGGATATTTAAAAAAGCTAGTTCCTTTGATTTTCAATACGCTACACATGATAATGATTCAATCATTATGACATATTAAACCAAATGTACCCAATCATTACTTGTGCCTTTACCGACTGGCTTCTTTTTCATCTGTTATGTTTTGTTTCTCATTATTTTTTTTCAAAACCATAGAAACTAATGAACTAATAATGTCATTTTATTACCCAACGAAAATATCAGTAGCTTTCTTATTGACAAACAGTGTTACTTGTTCTTATTTACAGGAGTAAATAATAAATCAGCTCAAGTTCTTCTGCTGTTGGTGATTCCTGGGCATTTAATATTTTTGTATACTATCCATTTAATGAAAAGTGGTCACACATCTTTGACACCCATCTTCATTGTGGTATATTTGTTCACAGCGCTTCTACAGGTAAAATTAAAACTTTTAAAAAATATTATTTATTGATTTATTTTCAAACATTGGATGTAACAGTTCATCCCTTTTTCATTCACCACTGCTCAAAATGGTATCACAATTATATTTTATGACAGTCATCCCCAACCTTTTGGGCACCTGGGACTGGTTCTGTGGAGAGAGGTTTTTCCACGGACCAGATGGGATGTGGTTTTGCATGCTGCCTTTGTCCCACAGATGGGGCTTCGTTTGTGCAGCTTGTTTTCTAGCCCACTGGCAGTCCATGGACCTGCGGTTTGGGACTCTGCTTTATGATTATCGTGAATTGGTAAAGAAAATTCAGTGTTTGCATCTTTAGTTTGAAAGGATTCATGGGGTACAATACAGCACACTCAGATTTTATAAAGAATTATGTTGTATTAAAAATGTTTTTATCCTTTTGTGTTCTTCAGTTCTTGTCCATTATATTTAGGTATTGTTCTTTTATTAGCTACATTAAAATCTGTTCTCAAAAATTAGGAAGCAAATACTGTAGCTAAACTGTACACAACTATATCAAGATCTGATTCAACAAGCCTTAATAGCATTTATGATGGTGGCAGCTTAACACTGACATGTCAATTCTTTATTTCATTAGTTTTTCAATTCATTTTAATATTAATTTGGATCCCAGTCCTAATTTTTATCTGTGTTCAATATCTTAAAGATATAAAACATAAAAACTAGAATGTTGACATGAAAGTAACTGTATTTAACTTACAAAAGATTTGAGTTTTTAAATGTCCTACAAACCCTATGAAAACTTTAAAACTGCTGAATGTACTTTCCAGTATAATTAATCAGCTACACAATTTGGGGCTGTACTGTTCAAAGAGATGTAACACTTTTATTCCTGTACCTTCTCAACATTTGTAGATTCACTAGGAAATTGGAAGTGAAGATATCATGATTTTTGTAAGAAATTTAAATAGCCAAATTTAACATAGTTTAATTTTATTCTATCTACCTACCCATCTACCTACCTGTCTTTTCATTTTTGGATGAAAGGTCTTAAAATGTAAATGGTCTCAACATGTGACCTCAACAGACTAGACTTGTCTGGCTTCAGAAGTTAAACAGGTTCAGGCCTGTGTAGCCCTAGGATGGACTAGAGCAGGGGTGTCAAACTCAAGGCTTGTAGTCTGTATCCAGCCCATGTGGTGCTTAGATCTGGCCCGTGGGGCTGCCTTAGAAACAGTGAAGGACCAGCCTGCGGTGCCTCTGCCAGCAAAAATGGAGCTCCGTTTTCGCTGACAGAGGGTTGCAGAAGGCCATTGCAGCTGAAAATAGAGCTTAGGAGGGCCGCAGACAGGCTTCTCCAGCTCCATCTTAGCTGGCAGAGGCTGCAGGAGGCTGTTGCAGCCGAAAATGGAACTTGGGAGCATGTTTTCACTGGCAGAGTGCTCAGACCACCAGAGGTTCCCCCAACATGAGTGATATTGAAATGGCCATGCTCCCCCTGCCCCCCTGAGATCAAACACAACCCAAATGCGGACTTCAATAAAATCGAGTTTGACCCCCTTGGACAAGAGAATACCAAGTTGTAGGCTAAACTGAGAGAAACACAATCCAGGAGAAGATAGTGCTAAACCACTTCCATTCTTGATGCCAAGAAAACCTTGTAGTTATGTCCATGTAGTCATTAGTTGAGCTCAACTTGAAAATGATTTTACTGTTCAAATGCAAACAGCAGTCTAGGTCACAGATACAGGTTACAGGTAGTCTCGACTAACCACAATTCACTTAGTTCAACATTACCACAGCACAGAAAAAAGTGACGGGACCATTTTTCACATTTATGACTGTTGCAGCATCCCCATGGTCATGTGATCAAAATTCAGGTGCTTGGCAACCGACTCATATTTATGACAGTTGTAGTGATACCCTTTTGTGACCTTCAGACAAGCAGAGTCAATGGGATAGCCAGATGCATTTAACAACCATGTTACTAGCTTAACAACTGCAGTGATTCACTTAAACAATTGTGTGAAGAAAGGTGATAAAATGAGGTAAAATTCACTTAACTGTCTCACTTAACAGCAGAAATTTTAGGCTCACTTGTCAGTAGAGGAACTACCTGTATTTCAACTGAACAAATAATTAGTGCAATATTTTTTTTAAAAAACTATTATTATGGTGTCAAATGGCGTTAGGATGTATACATAATTACCATTACAAGATCAGAGATACCATAATTTACATACTATAGCATATCTTGCTACATTTATGATTCAAGAAATCCCTGACACTGTTTTAAAGCCTCAGTTCAATGAAAATCTACTTATAGCGCTTCAGTAAATGGACAAAATCATATTCAAGTGATGGATATATTCTTGATAACATCATACATAAAAAAATGGATATTCTTGCTTTGAGAACTACTCATATATAACAGAATAATAGAGCTGGAAAGGGCCTTGAAGGTCGACTAGAGCAATCCCTTGTTCAAGCAGTTGACGCTATCCCATTCTAGACAAATAACTGTCCAATCTCTTCTTAAAAAGCTCTAGTGATGGTGCAACTTTTGAAGGAAATCCAGTTTAATGAGATTCTTTTAAAAAAAGTATAAGCAAGAACAAAATAATAGTGAAAATAACAATTGCCTTGCACAATGTTCAGGTTTTTTTAAAGTCTTCATTTTTAGACTTGTCAGCCACATAAAGCTGAATGCCAGATTGCAATAACCAAGCCACCCGTTTAAGGATTCAGGCTTTGTGACTTCCAAAGCCTGTCCCTTTATTTCCCCATTTTGGCTAAACCTGTAAAGAATTTTCTAATATGTTCACATCCAGGGCTGGGATTCTACCAGTTTGCACCTATTCGCTAGAACCAGTTGTTAACATTCTAAGCAGGTCAGAGAACCGGTTGTTAGAAAAAATTACTGGCCTAATCCTGTAAGGAAGGCAGGAAGGAAACATTCTGGTGTTGCTTACAGAAGCTGCCTGTCCGTTAACCCTTGTTACATTTTTGGCAGGACTAGACTTTCTGTCTCAGGAACTTCTCTGAGAGTTTTTTCCCCTCCTTTGCTGGTACTTTGCTTGTGTGGAGTGACCATTCAAAGTTACAGTGGCACTGAAAAAAGTGACTTATGACCATTTTTCACACTTATGACTGTTGCAGCATTCCCACAGTCATGAGAGGCCAAGCAAGGAGATACGTGCCTTGATGATATTGAGTTGGCCATGTCCACCCAATCACATGACCACTAAGCCACGCCCATCAACTAAGCCACGCTCACAGAACCGGTTGTTAAAAAATTGGAATCCCACCCTGTTCACATCCTCATGAGAAATCACAGAACACAGTTATGTTACGGCAATATTCTTCTTCAGCAGCTTTCAAAATGTGTGGACTTCAACTTCCAGTATCCCATAAGCAGCACACTGGCTGGAGAATTCTGGAAGTTGAAATCCACAAATCTTAAAGTTGCCAAAATTGAAAAACACTATGTTTAGCAGGACTGGAAATAAACAAGTAATGGGGAAATTTACCCGGAACTTTATCTTGGAAACAGAAATTGTCTATTTATTTAAAATCAGAATTGTTCTGCAAATTTTCATGAAAGCTAGAATTCATTATATTGGTTGCTGATCCTTTCTTAGTAAAAATAGTGATCCAAATGTTCATGTGGGAATATTTATCTTCTAATGGTAGCCAGACAGAGCTGACTTAAAACAGCAATTCAACACTACTAAATTTTGAAAAGAAAAATGAATAAAATGATAACATGAGTACCTGTGTGATGGCCTTTCTTGTTGATTTAGCAATATAAAGGAGGCATAATCTCTAAATAAATGGTCATTATCAGATATGTGTGAAGATTAACAGCTAGAAAATTGCAGAAATTTGCAAGTAAACAATTCACTTTAGCAATCAGATTCTGGCACTCTGAAATAACGAAAGACTGATTGGAAAATTGTCAGCTAAGTAATGGGGGTGATTGTGTATCATCAGATAGTCTTGAGCATAACGTTAGTAGTTCTTTTGGGGGCTTTTTTAAATTTATCACACTCACTGGATGTGTAGAAATGCAAAGACAAACCAGCAGATAGCCTTAGAAGATAGTGTTTCTCTCTATTCAGCTTTCAGAAACTAAATATTATTCTTCAGCATAATTTAACATCATTTATTTTTGGTAGGAGACAAGAGGATAAGATAAGAAAGAATACTCCTTGCTGAGAAATGATTCTGCAGTGTAAAACTCAAGGCGGAGTGAGAGCTCAGATTTTTATCTAAGGGATATAGATTGTGCCTCTGTGTTGTCAGAATTTATAGAAAGAGCAATGGATTAGCTCGATCGGCATCAGACCATGTCTCAATGATTGTGATTGCTCTACATATATATATTTATTTTTAACATAAGCTGTGATAATCAGCATTTTTAAACATCATGTGATATCTAAAAACCTTCTTTTCATTCAAACTAACATGACTGTATTTGTTATGTTCCAGGCATTCCCAATGAATAAAATTCTAATGGGCTTTTTGAAAATCCCTATGTTATGTCAAGTTATTTTAGTTAGCTTACATTTTACAACATTTTTAATCTTCATTTTTCCATTCATGCTTTCATTTGCCCTTCCTCACTCCTTGTATTCTCCAACTGACATATCATTAATGTTGGGCGTAGGCACAGAAGTCAGTCCTTACCTACTCAAGTTACTGGAAAGAGAGAATATTTGCCATTACTTAATAATGGCAAATGCTGGCATCTCGGTCACCTAAAATAATGGGGCTAGGTAATAACATCCCATATTTGATATGAAGTAACAGGAGATTGCTCTTGTAGGGATGAGTGCTGTTAGTGTTGTCTTGCAGGGTTTTTGAAGAATAGGAGATTAACAAATGTTTGATTAACCAATAAAACTTTATTGTCTATCTTGGAAAAAAAAGGAACTGTCTCAAAAAATCCTATTCTAGGGAAAAGAGAGGTTTTAAAATATATCTGGATTACAAAGTAGCACACTGAGCACACATATAATTAGCTTAGCTCACACCTAGCACACATATAATTAACTTAGGCTACATAGTGACTTTTTCAGTAAAGATGTTTATCTAAATAATGCATGTTACTTATTTAATGGAAAAACTAGAAAGAAACTTGATAATTTGAAAATCATGTAGCCTTATGGATATTTTCCTTTGTAGCATAAAATCAAAGGTTCTATAGATTTTGAAGCATTAAATTATTTCAGGGTATTAATAGTTAACATGTTTCTGATTTGGGACTTTGATTACTGAAATTATTTTTAAAGAAATATGAACTTTCGGACTGGTCTCTAAAATATTGTGTCACAAAAAAATTTGCAGAGTTTTAAATTAGTTTCTGCCTATAGAAATCTATAGAACTCTTTAGGTTGAAAATATAATTTCCCAAGGGATTAAATTAGTTTAAATTATAATTAAAGTAATGTTGGTTGTTTAATTTAATTCCTGTAAAAAGGTAAAGAACAAGGAAATTATTATTAGTATGATTATGATTCGTCACACAGTCAGCCAGATGTTTGGACTAGATTTGGCATATTTAACTACCTATTGAATTCTTTCCAAGGATCTGGGATATACAGAAGTTTTTTTATTTATTATTATTATTATTATTATTATTATTATTATTATTATTATTATTATTATTATTATTATTATTATTATTAAAGGTATCAGCACAGGATGTAAGCTGTTCCAAATAAGCTGCCTTTTGCAATTGACTGAGGGTGATTTTGTCAATGCTAATGCCAAGGGTGTTCACATGGTGCTCCAGTTCTTTTGAGATTGCACCCAAGACACCTATATACAATAAACTGAAATCACAGCTGCCAATTCTTTTTCTGATACTTGGCCTATATATGCATCAAGTTCTTTTCAAGAACCTAGGATGCCATGATATTTACCAACATAATATACATGTGGCCTTTTGTAATTGACAGAAGGAAACTACCACACTCCATTTATGTTTATCTTTCAGATTCAATTTTTGTATTTTGACACTCAATCTTTTCTAATTATTTGTCTTCTATTCTACTACTCCTTGGTATTACCACATCAATTTTCCACACTTTCTTCTTTTCAACCATAGTTAAAACTGGTGTGTTGTGAGCCAAAACTTTTATCAGCTTATATTTGGAAATCCAACAATATTTTAACCCGCTGATTTTTAACTGCTTTTTTCATCAAAGTTTTATTTCTGTTTTAAGTATAATATTTAATCATGTCCCTAACTGTGTTATTCTCTCATAGGTATTTATCTTATTATGGATTGCTGACTGGATGGTGCACCACATCTGGAAAAAAGGGAAAGATCCAGACAGTTTTTCTATTCCTTATCTTACTGCACTTGGAGATCTTCTTGGAACTGCCTTACTTGCCCTGAGTTTTCATTTTCTGTGGCTGATTGGGGATAGGGATGGAGATGTAGGAGATTAATACATTAATAACACCTAATTTATCCCATTAGTTGAAAGGGACCACTTTTATTTAGCATTTTGTATGAAATATATCAAGAGAGTAGATGAGTTTCATTGCCGAAACTTCAGTGTTGACACTGATACCAAACAGCCTTAACTTTTTTAAAACAATAAAAAACTAAAATAAGAAGCTTCAAATATTTTTACACTGCAAAGGTGTGTTTGGGGCTGGTTGACACCATCTCCTCATGGAAAGAGAAAGTTGGCCAGCATTCTGTCAGGAAATAAAATATAGTTGATAGGTAACAGAACGATGTGGTTTAACCACTGATGTATCTGCCTAATGAAATGTAGCATGCATTAAGCAGTCTGGCTATGCATTTGAAGTCATACAATATTATGGGTTCACAACATAAAATAGAGATATCCCATAATGCAAAAGATATTATTTTTGCAAATCAATAAGAAAAACAGGTTCAAGTAAGACATTCGCTATGGCATTCACTTTATTTTAGTTGCTGGCAGAAAAAGGATGGAACACCCTCTGTTCTAGAAAATTAATCAGCTGAAATAGGAAAGGTGTGTCTCATAGATATAATACGGTACGATAATGCATGGACAATAATGTTGAATTAATGGTTTGTAACTCAAAAGTTACATTGACACTGTTTTGAGGTACTCAAGTTTTGTCCCTTATTGTGATGTATAAAGAATTAAGACTATTTAAAGAAGAAGAAAAGGAGCTTTTGATATGTATTGGGGAAACTACAATATAATTTCTGAAATAACAGGTGGATGCTTTTATTTTTTTTCTTTTTAGAAATACTTATCATTAGATATACTGTTGAGTTAGTTTATCTTGGAGATCTTTTATCAAGCCACTCAGAATTGCTTTGGAGTTAGGCACTGCTGAAATCTAAACCAATGAGTCAATCAATCAGTTAGGCATTCATGCCAATTATAGGCAACCAATGTTACTTCCTGGTATGTTGCAGTTCAAACTTTAAAATTTATATTTAGAATACCATCTCATTTTGTAATGAGAGGTTGTTCCACTGAATACTGTTTTAATCATAGTTTGTTGGGTGAAAGAAATTGCTTTTTTCTGGGAAAATATTTCCTGTGTCCAGAATGTTAATGCTTGTTGAATGACTTCTTTGTAGAGTATCTTTATGAAGTGTCACAGATACTCTTTAGTTAGTTTATGTGGTACATTGATGATGATGGTGACTTTCCACAAGACACCATTCATGTCTGTTACTTACACAACAGAAAATCAGTAAATGTTTAAACTGGTTTTCATTTAAATGTTTAAATATTTTTTTTGCTTTCGATATTGGGGAAAGAAAAAGATTGTAGAAGCTTTATGATATAGATTATTATGAGTTGTAGACTTCCTTGGGTTGTCCTATCATTAAATATTAATAATCAGTCAGTCATTGGAAACACAGTTTCTCACTCCCTGCACTGGAGGCCACCAGTGAGAATTTAACAATTATAATTTATAATTATTTAATTTTCTACTAAAATTAATTACATTTGGCATCTAATTTTCATTCAAATTACATGGAAATCCAAGCTACAGAGTAATGTATTTCAAAGGAAGATACATGGTAATCTATGGTAGTAGATTAATGTGTGGGACTCAAATGTTCAGATGTGAACTTCTATTAAGACAAATACTCTTGGGCCTAGTATAATTTCTTGATCATTATCTTCATTTTAATCGTTCAAAATACTGGCAACTGTTCAGCTTGCTAATTGAAATTCTGTCGGTAATTTTCCCTTACTTTAATGATACATTTTTTCCATGATGACTATCTTTATTTCTGTACTGTAGATGGAAAGATAGAGCAGAAATAAGCTTTCAGAACTGGAAAAGAAAATTAGGTTATCCTTCTTGGCTGTTTTTGTTGCCCTTTGATTGTAAACTACGAGAGACTTTTCAGGAAGTAAGTGAACTCTGTGAGGCCTATTTCTTAGTACCTATGCACTGTTACCAACAAACAACATTACATGGAAAAGCAGTTGATGATAACCCAAAATAGACTTTGAATTAGCAGTTAAGGTTTTAATTCTGGTTGAACCTTTTTATAAAGATTCATGGTCTAATGGAAAATATTGCAGTACTTGAAGAATATACAGAATATATAACCTTGGAACCAAGAAGAATAAAATGTCATCTTTTTTCAGTGCAATACCCTGAATATAATGTATGCATGATATTTTCATTTCCCTTTTTACATGCCCGTCTTATTTATTGAGATTTATTGAGAAATACCAAACTAGCTATAATTAGATGATGTTCTAATTATCCTAATTACACATGTTTTCTGAATTATGGGAAAAATAAGTAATAATCAGGATGGAATAAAATTCATATGTGTGTGTCATATGTATGAGGCAGATCATTAACATGTTTAAAATACAAAAACACATGATTAAAGAGTGCATATGTTAAAGCAAGGTAGTTTATCAAACAAATCAATTATTTTAAATTCCCCTTTATTTTAAAGCCTCTATCTTTCTGCAAATTTCCTCTAATGCCATTTGATACAGAACCTTTGAAGCAAACACTGAGAATCCATGTCCTCTATCACTTGCCCATCCACCTTGACAAGCTTAGTTGGAATGACGTAAGTAGATTCAGTTCTGTTCCCTTTTTGATTGCATAAATTAGAAGAAAATAGCACTTGATGGATACAAATAGAAGACCCTGTTAATGGTTGTGCTGAGTGGCTAAAAGATTGGAGAACGGTGGAACACAAGCTGTTCTCTGAAAAGAAAAGTCTAGTTTGATGAAAAGAAGGACTAAGGGTGACATGATAGCAGTGTTCCAATATCTCAGAGGCTGCCACAAAATAGTCAAGCTATTCAAAGCATCCCAGGGCAGGCCAAGAAGCAATGGGTGGAAACTAATCAAGGAGACAAGCAACCGAGAACTAAGGAGGAATTTCCTAAGAATTAGATCAATTAATCAGTGGAACAACTTGCCTCCAGAAGTTGTAAATGCTCCAACACTGGAAGTTTTTAAGAAGAGATTGGATAACCATTCCTTTGAAATGGTATAGGGTTTACCTCCCTTCCTATTCTGTTCTGTTCTATTTTATCCTATCATATCCTATCCGACACTAGATGTTGGATACTCCTGAATGGAATAGCAGGAAATAGTAGGGATTATGTATATACCTCTCTTCTAATATATAAGAAGTTTGAAGTCATTAGAATTAGTCACCTTGCCTAAAACTCCATGATGATAATGCTCCTCCTTTCCTCCTCCTATTGGGAAATTTCAGGAACACTTTCAACAGTTTGGTTCAAGATATGCTGGCCATTCAATTATGCTGAGGTTCAACCTTGTATTCCTTCCTGCCCAGAGTTTCCCTGAACTGCAAGATGGGTGGCATATAAATTTAATTAATAAATATGCCTATGGTGTGAACCTTAAAATCCAGTTTCTTCTGAAATGTTTTGTAATCCAAGTATAAACTACATAAGAATGTTATGGCAAATAATTTGATTACCTGTATTTTTCTTAAGCTACAGAATTGTTTCCCAGTAAACTCCCCTAGGACATAGAGGGCTCATAAAATATTAATCATCATGGTCTATGCAGACAGCAATAGCACTTAGACTTACATACCACTTTGCAGTGCTTTACAACCCTCTCTAAGCGGTTTAGAGTCAGCATATTTCCCCCAACAATTTAGGTCCTCATTTTACCGACCTCAAAAGGATGGAAGGCTGAGAAAACCTTGAGCCTGGTGAGATTTGAATGTCAAATTGCAGGCAGGCAGCAGGCAGCAGAAATAGTCTGCAGTACACACTCTAACCACTGTGCCACCTTGGCTCATAAGATCCCCTTATTTTATCCAACCATGTGAACATAACAGTATGTCAGTACCTACTAACTCTTTCACTCATTTGCTGGTCCCTTGGCTTCTCCAAATCATGGAGAAGAAATTTTAAAAAACCATAATGGGGCGGGGATTGCATAGATCTGGGAGGCTGATAAATGTCCATCATAACATTTGAGGACCTTCCTATTAGACAATGGGCACATAATGCTTGCTAAAATGACAGAGCAGCTCTTTATGACAGGGTTTCAATGGATAAATGTATTGATTAGAGTTGCCCATGCATATTTTACATGGTGAAAATTCCATCTGTTTAAGTCTCAGTACATGACTAAACTTTCAACAATGGAAGCAAAACAATCACCAGTTGGAAAGAGTTTGATAACTGAGAAATTCTGCAGTCCAGCTTATGTAAGACCAGAAGAAAGAAAACGGAGAGCCATCAGGTTTTGATCATGATACTGAATATCAGAATATATAGTCTAAGAGAACTTTAAGAGGAGACTTGATTGCTGTCTCTTGGAACATTTATTTTAGATAGAATTCTTCGTTGGCCAAATGTGATTGGGGACACAAGGAATTTTTCTTGATGCAAATGCTTTCAGTGTACATAAATGATACATTCATCAAGAGTCAAGAATGATCAAGTTCAACACTTCATAATAGTCATAGGATACAATAAGCAATCGAATCATACTAGGAAACAGTCAATATAAATCGTAAGGATACAAACGACAAAGTTACAATCATACAGTCACAAGTGGGAGGAGATGGGCGATAAGGAGTGATAGAGAATAGGACATTTTGCATCTACTATTGCATTTTTATCAGTAAACACATGCATTTGGTCTTAAATGTATTGCAAATAGCAGTGATGTAACTGTTCAATTTTCCAGGCTGCACAAGTTTCTTCCCTATTAATGGGGCAATCAGGTGGTGTATTCTACCGGTTCAGCCCGGTTCTGGCAGAGAACCGTTTTGCTCCGAGTCTCCAACGCTCTGCAATTGGGCTACTCCTGCTCCTAGGTACTTTTTAACCTCTCAACTTTTTGGTGCAGAGCGGATTGCTGTGTTAAATAGCTGAGAGGTGCAGTAGCTTAGTTTTTACTGTTTTAACGTGCGCAAAGCATGCATCGCATAACCCCCCCCTGCAGCCACACTCATGAAGCCACGCCCACAGAACCGGTGGTGGGAACTTTTGAATCCCACCACTGGGGCAACCTGTTAACAAAAGAAAACGAGCTGGTAGTGAAATAAGTTTACATATTTCTATAAAACCAGATACTAAACAGATGATTGAAGTGGATGGTGCTTGATTTCCTATTTAATTTTATGATTCTGTGTTCACCCTTAGTAGAAAGGGAACTTATTGTCACAAGCTGTACAAAGTTCCTATTTAAATAATATGTTTAAAGATCTGTAATTCTTCATATCTGAATTGCATTTGATTTCCATTTAAGAAACTGCTAGACTTTCATTTGCTGGGAGAAAGAAAGACTATGATCAGCCTTTTTCTAGTTATTTTTTTATGCTGCAAGGTGATTTTTTTAAAAAAATCACCTGTGATATCAGTTGCACATACAGGCTTATTGCATTCACTGTAATAATGTTTATATTCTAGAATGATAATGCACATTGACTTCAAAATGGCCAAGCTGTTATGCCACTCCATTTGACTGAAGACAAATGTTGCAATAACTCAGGCATGTCGGGAACATTTATAAATGGCCATTTCACTCATGAAGATAAATATGATCAGAGAACTGCTATCATTCTGGTTTTCAGAAGGTCTCATCTTTTGACTCCAATAAAGAATATGGATGGGGAAAATGCGTGGTTCACTAAGGCAATTTAAATGTCAGCCTAAAAATGTGTTATGTGGCTTTTTGTTAGTCTTTTGTACACACACAGACACACACACACAGAGTATATCAGAAGCTTATGTACTTTTTAATAGAAGTTTTTTAAAAATTCTGGTTCGTTCTTTGAGGTCATAGCAATAAAAGGCATACACATGTAACATACGTAAGTAAATCTACTTGTAATGAAATAATAATGGTGCAGTGGCTACATTTAAATATATCATAGTTTACTGTACTAGGCATAAGCCAAGGCATTTTACATTCTCTGGTCTATTGCAGGCATTGAGGAATTAGGAGTTTCAGGGAATTGTAGTTGTTAATTCAAATTAAGAACCTGTGGCTTCTGTGAAGCAACCCTAATTGAAACTATTTTAGTGGGCAATCACACATGTGGAATATGGCTGTGATAGAATCCCTACTTTGACATGGAGACAGGAGATATTTAAGCAAGGAAACTCGCCATTGCAGAAGAGATTCCTGCTTCCAGGATGTGAAAAAGAGACTCAAACTTTATCTTAAATATATTAGAGATACCTTCTAGGGGAGAATCACTTTGGTAGGCTTTCAAAATTAGGTTAGCCAGTCAAAAATTTTCCCCAATGTGGTTTCCTGAGCATGCTTGCCCTGAAGGGCTTGATGATGGCATAACACACAGGCAACCATTCAGACAGCTTCAGAATTTGCTTACTTGGCTATGATTGTTGTGAGATGTGTAAAGGCCTTAAGTTCAGTACTTTACTGCAGAGGAAAGGGAATGCAAAAAGATAAGTTGGAGCCTTTTCTTATCCTTAGAAACATCTATAGCAAAAGTTAGTAACTTGTGTGCAAGCGTTATTATATGCAAAAGAATCATTGTACAAAATGGGGCATTAAAGCTTTGGAAGAAATTCCAAAATTTGAGAAAGTACACAAAGATGTTAACAACAACAAAAGATGCTTAGTGGCCCAGGTAGACATCTTTTAATGATGCCATCGTATAAATAATTAATTGTGATACTTAGCACTGGCATTAAAAACCTGGCTGCAATGAAGGCTACAGATAAAAATGCTTGGTATCTGGCATTTGCATAAAATAATAAAGAATAATCAGTAGTCCTGAATATCATGGCAAAAGAGTTTTCCAAAGGGATGGGAATGGTCCTTTTTGGCTCACTATGAGATATCTTAAGGTGGTTGCTGGAATTGTCATAATCCTTCCATTTTGATGGTCTCAGTTCAGAAAGAGAGCTCACCACTCAGTCTCTTTCTTGTATAGATAGATAGGGGACCAGTGCTGGGATTCAAATTTTTTACTACGGTTCTGAGTAAGTGTGGCCATGTGGTGGGTGTGGCTTTTTTGCTTTTTTGCAGCCCCCACCCATTTTTGGGAGCTTCCTAGCCTCAGATGAGCCTCTGGGCGGGGCATTTTTGCTCCCCTAAAGCTCCTCTAAGGCTCTGGAAGGCAAAAAATTGATGGGGGGCTGAGCTCCTCCCTTCATATTTTGCCTTCCTGGGCCTCAGCAAGGGGAATCCTGGCACAGCTGATCTATGTACAGCTGATTGTCAGGAGGGGAAAAAAAAGAAATAACTTAGGTGAACGTCAGGCAGGCGGGGTAAGCGAACATTGGGAGGAAAGGCCACCGGATCGGGGGCGTGGCCAGCCAAAACTTACTACCAGTTCAGCGACCCATGCCAAATTCTTGCTACTGGTTTGCCCGATCCGGTGCGAACCAGCTGAATACCACCACTTAGGGGACCTGTGGCTCTACAATTCCACAATGGGCAGAAGTGATATACCTAAGCTCTAGAATACAGCCATAGTAAATGAGCAGCAGTGATTGACCTTCAATCAACATTCCTGATTATCTCAAGCTTTTTGTCACATAGTACTTCAGAGTGGAGAGTCATTTGTAGTCGCTGTGGCTAAAAGGTCTAAAGTTATTTACTTAACGATAATTTATTAAATAAACACATTTGGCTGGGTTCACAAAACATATTAAACCAAAACCAAAGAAACCACACTATGATACTATGACATTGTGGTTAAGGTGTAAGTCAGCAGTCCTTACCAAAAAACTACAAGTTTCCCAGAGATTGGAGCATTGAAGGAGAATTGCAATCCATGAAGGTTTGGGGGTTTATTGGCTGACCAAAACACTTTTTTTAAAAAAATGAAATTTCTGAGAAAAATAATCAGTCTTTAATGGTTTTTTGTTGCATTTACACAGGAACAATTCATAAGTGATTTATATTTCTGTTGGCGATTCATAACTTACCTTCATTTTTATCAATATTATATACCCCTGATGGCGAAGGTGGCATGCAGAGCCATTTGTGCCAGCAGGTGAGCTGCAGGTAAACTTACCTCACTGTGCATGAGTGCGCCTCACAGCTGATTTTTGGCCGGTTTGAAAGGTTTGAGGAAGGCTTCTGTAGGCTTCTACAAGCTTTGTAGGCCGAAATTTAGCCCCATTTCATCACTTCCAGTATTTTCAGAAAAACTGGAAATGATGAAACGGGGCTAGATTTTGGCCTACAAAGCTTGTAGAAGCCTGCAGGAGCCTTCCTCAAACCTTTGGGAGGCCGAAAAGGCCTCAAAGCAGCAGAAAATCAGCTGTGAGGTGCAGTGGACGTAAGGGTGAGTGGGTGGGTGGGGAGATTGTGTGCTCATGCACAATTTTTGGCACAGGAGCCCATAAAGGTTAGCCACCATTGCTATATACAGATATGTTGTTCACTTACAGCAAGCTTTCTATTGCATTCAAACAAGAAAACGTCAAAATCTTCAGATGCTAAATGATCTTTAAATATTTGTTAGATATTATAGTTTTGACATGTAATATTTTCTTTAACAAGAGATACAGGGACAAATATTAATGACCCACACGCAGACACACCATCCCACATTTCTGCTTGGAAATGGTAACAGGTTTCAGAAGGCCAATTTGATTTCAGATGCTTTTTACCCAGGGTATCTATTACACACCTACTGCAGTGGGCAGATTAACATTTGGTTACACCACCTGAAAATAGTTAAAAGGAACACTTGACATTGAAATGCATTTATCAATATGCAAAATACAATTGAGTAGTTGCAGAGAAGGTCAAATCTGAGCAAGTTACAGGGCAAGATTGCCGTGATGCAAAGGGAACACCAAATAGCATTGTCTGTGATGCCACCTCCCAACTTGTCCTAGTGGTCTTAACATTTGTGGAATTGTTAAATTTCATAAAAAGAATGACTGTGTCTAGAAAGAAACCCAGCTGGCAAAATGGAGTAAATGGGGATGATTTAAGGCTTAAGAAAGTAGTAGTATAATATTAATATACTTAAGAAAGTATATCCACTGGGATATACATTCCAGAAGCACATGAAACAGTACTGTGGACATTCTGACTTCATATTTGTACTCAATAATTCAAAACCTAGGTCAGTCAATCTCTTTCAACATTACCCAGTGCAAGAAAGAACCCTTTCTTTGGCCTATTGTCCAGTCATGTTAAATGATGACTCTCATTAGTCTATTCCATGGGCGTCAAAATCGCTGTGGCACATTGCCATCATGTGATGTTTCATGACATTTTCCCCATTTGTGGACCTGGGGTGGGCGTGGCCTGCATGTGACACATCCGGTCTGTGGGCTACCAGTTTGACACACCTGGTCTATTGGATATATTGTCTGTTTTTTTTTTTTTTTT